>CAUYRT010007463.1:0-32756 GCA_963574885.1 Lepilemur ruficaudatus
CACAAAGGCCTCTAGGAGCTTACAGACCAGATATGAGGAAGGGAAAATATGTATTGGTACTCAAAGTAACAAAGAAAAAGATTCCTAGACAACGTATGATTGAACACTCTTACACTGCTGGTGGGACTGCAAATCAGTGCATCCTCTCATCCTTTCACATTTTTGGAAATGTCTACCAAATACCCAACTCCAAACAACTCAGTTGTTTTGAAACTATGTCAAGTAAACAAGGGGTTTCATGAGAACGCAACTAGTTGAGATCACAGCTCACAAATTAAATGCCCACACACATGCGTTTCCTGAAGATGCCCATCGCAATTTATAATACAACAGAAGGGCTTCATGCGTATTTCCTATTTCTCCACACAGAATATGGAAATTTTGCATGCTTCACGGTACACAATTACTTATATATATTTTTCTTTATCAAGGAGAATCTAACATTTTATCCCTTTTTTTTTCTTCATTTCTTTATTTTTTTTGTTGCAAATATAAACAGTTGAATGCAATGAGTCTTATTATGGTGTAGAGCTACTTTCTTGATGTATAACAAGGCTCTACTTTTTAATTAATTTTAATTGGCAATTTAAATTGTCGTTTTTGTATATTTATGGTGTGCATATGATATTTTGATATATGAGGACATTGTAGAATGGCTAAATCAAAGGTGCCAATATTTTTATCAATCATTTTATTTTCCTAATCAGTGCTACTATCAACACAGTGAAAACAGCAAATATATTCTTTAATTATTACGAAAATAGTTTTGACCCTGCACACCTCCTGACTGAATCTCAGGGATCCCCACATTTCTAGATACCACACTTCAAGAAGTACTGCCTAATGAAATTTTTTGTTATATATTTTTACTACCTTATATTTTATGCAAATATATCATATGGAACAACATCATGAAATCTGATATAACTTTGGGGGACATTTTTAATTATATATAATTATATAAATAATTATAATTGTATAATTATATTTATAATAATCATATATATAATTAATATATAATTATGTAATTATATAATTAACATTACTACCATGTTTGGGCTACCATTGTCATGTCCCACCAACATTGTGAGAACACCTGGAAGGGAACTGGCCTAGTTATTTCTTTGTGAGCCCTTTACACCACAGCTAATAAATCATTGTCATTTAAGAATATAATTAGCACATCTCATTAGCTAATGAAGATGATCACCATTAAAATTCTTTACCAATTTATGGTTCCCCCTTTATCACAATTTAACAACAATGCCATCTCAGGGTAATAACAAAATTGGTTCACAAATGACCCCTACACTAATGAACAGGCAGCACCTTGCATCAAGGAGCAAAGGCCTATTTATTCATTATACTCCTAATTATATTATGTAGTGGAGTTGTATTGCTGATGACTTTCCAATGTGATTCAGTCAATACATTCTGAATTATCATTTTTATGTTTCAATTACAAAGCCAAACTACACAGAACATACCTATTTTCTTCAGCAATCCTTAGTTAGAGAACACTTATATTTGATGTCTACATTCCAAGTATTTAAGTAAAGGATGAATAATGATCCGTACAAATATGCTATAAAAGCATTTCATAAGTAACATACTCTTATTTTAACTTGAAAATGTTCTTTTTTAAACTCCTTATTTTATTTTTTCTAAAAATTCATTTTCCTTTTTTTAATGTGAGGTATATATATATTCATAAGAATATATGAAATAATAAAAAATTTTCAGTAATTGCTAATCTCAAAAGGATAAAATAGAATGAAAAACTTGGGGATTACTGAACTAATGAATTTATATTTAACTATTCAAGTCAAAAAGTTGAAATATAAGTTCATTGATTCCTGATATCATTTTGAGGGTGGATGTTTTAATCATCTAATGCTATGTGACAAATTATCACAAAATTAGTGAGTTAAAAAAGCATTCATTTATCTCATGGTTTCTGTGAATGAGGCTTCAAAAACTGAGTTAGCTGGCTCTCACAAGACTGAACAACGTGTTGGCTACAGCTATCATCCCATCTGAGGCTCAAAGTCTTATGCAAGCTCATTGAATTTGTTGAAAAATTTAGCTTTTTGTAGTTGTGGTACTTAGTTCCCCATCTTTTTGCTGGCTACCAGCCAGATGTCTTGTTCAGCTTCTAGAAGTAGTCCTTAGGTCTTAAAGAAAATAATACCTTCTTTTTACACAGCCAACAGGAAAATCAGCCTGCTATGACAGAGTTTATATATCATCACATACTGATAGAATGACTATCACATGATATTTTTTAGGTTCTGCCCACACTCACGGTAAGATGATGATATGGTGCCTGTACAGTAGGGGGTGGGACTCTGAAGTGATCTATGATGAGGCCACTGCACTCTCGTCAGGGCGACAGGAGGAGACCCTGTCTCAAAACAATCAAACAAACAAACAAAATCATACAAAAGAGAAAATATATTTACTATCCCTTAGTGCAAGTGGATCATCCCAAAGGTTTGTATCCTCATCATCCTCATGCTGAGTAGGCCGCTGAGGAGCGGGAAGAGGAGGGGTCGATCTTGCTGTCTCAGTGGTGGCAGAGGCAGAAGAAAATCCACATATAAGGAACCCAAAAAGTTCAAACCCATATTTTTCAGCCACCAAGTGTATATTCAATTTCATTATTTAAAAGCTCTGATTCCCACATAAGCACAGGACGCAGTGTTGCTAATCTTCTGTCACTCTCTAACACCAATCTGTCTCCCTTTTTCTAGTTTTCAGTAACATTCTTCACTTTCTTCTGAAACTTCCCTGACAGCATCTTCCAAATTCAGTTTTCTAACAATATGTCCAACGGGATTTAGACTTTTCCTCTTATGCTTCTTAAAATCCTTCCAACTTCCACCAACTTTCTGATTCCGAATCACTTTTTTTTGTCCTTTGGTATTTGTTGCAGCAGCTCTCAATTTCCAAACACCACAATCTATATTAGTTTTCTATGCTGGGTAAAAAATTATCTCAAAGTTTCCATGGGTCAAGAGTTTGGACATCACTTACTTGGGCCCTCTGCTATGGGTTTCAGAAGCCGACATCAAGATTTTTTAAATTATTATTATTTCAACATATTACCTAAAAATGTTTAGGTTACATATATTGCCTTTGCCCCATCCTAGTCAGAGTTTCAAGCATGTCCATCTCCCAGACGGTGCACAACGCACCCATTAGGTGTGAATATACCCATTCCCTCCTGCCCCCTCCCAACTGCCTGGACACCCAATGAATGTTACTACTATATGAGCACATAAGTGTTGATCAGTTAGTAACAATTTGATGGCGAGCACATATGGTGCTTGTTTTTCCATTCTTGTGATACTTCACTTAGTAAAATGGGCTCCAGCTCTATCAAGGATAATACAAGCAGTGCTAGATTACCATTGTTTTTTTTGTGGCTGAGTAGTACTCCATGGTATACATATATCACATTTTATCAATCCACTCATGTATTGATAGGCACTTGGGTTGTTTCCACGTGCTTGCAATTGTGAGTTGTACTTCTATGAAAATTCTAGTGCAGATGTCTTTTTTATAGAATGTCATTTGTTTTCCCTTGGGTTGATGCCCAGTAATGGGATTCCTGGATCAACTGTTAGTTCTACTTCTATCTCTATAACTTGACAATTTTTACTTGGATGAATGTCTAAACTTCTATCTTTATTTTTCTTTAGAGCACTTAGGATGTTCTGATATTCAATACATATTTACCTATTTGAGTATATATTTTTCTCTTCTCTACCCATCTCATCCCCAAAATATAAGTACCATGATGGCAGGTGATTTTCTCTCTTTTGTTCACTGTTATATCCCCGGTACAAATAATGTTTGGCACACAGTAGATAAGAAATAGTTGAGTGAATATTCCTGTTGATATGTTTCCAAAGTATTAGAATCTTCTATTTGAACTTTGTAAGTGTCATTTTCACCAGTTTTAAGTTACATATAAAATTATATAGTTAAGTAAAGATATGTCAAGCTTATTTTGGCTAAGAAGTTCAGGAAATGAGAATAATTCTATTGTCTTTTGCTTTTAGGTTCTGAAGGGCTACACTCTAATGTCACACATTTGCCTCTTAGTTTTCTTATTTGTTTCTTCTTATTGACTTTTCAACATTAACACTCCAATCCAAATGAAGTTATGTTATATACATTATAACACAAAATTTTGTTTAATTTACTCAAATATCTAATTGTCACAATTTCAGAATATACTTCATACTGACTTACAAAACCTCCTTTTTATACGTATTATATTTTAGTTTATATTGAACTCTGTTTCATGCTTTTCTATGCTGATTTTTTATATTCTCTTGGTTTATAAGTACATTAATTACTGAAGTAATAAGATATTATATTTTAATAATAGCTTTCAAAAAGATTATTTTAGTGTTATATGAAATCATTACTAATATTTTATATTTTAATATTGACTATATACAAGGCACAATACTAAGTGTTTAAGTGGATTATAATACTTGAGTTAATACTCAGTTCTCTAGAAGAGGCATGTTGTATCTATCTTAATATGTTCAAATATCAAGCGTTCAGAGAATAAAGCTAAATTGTCCAAACTACACAATTAACAACAGAGATAGTCAAAATTCTAAATGAAGTTTCCATCTCAAAGTGTTACACCCTCAAAAAACAACTAGCAGTTCAAACCTTTCAAAATTTTATCTCTTCAAAAACTGTATTTGCTATCCAATCTCAGTTAATGTACAACATAATAAATATATTTTTACTATGCACAGATTTATAAAGTGTTAAGGTGTTTTATATTTTTTTCCCTGCAGGACTCAACCACAGCAATATATAAGGAGAAAAGATATCAACAAACATTCATTAAGTGATTTGTAAGGTAAAATTGTAATCTCCATTATATTTAAAATGTTATAAAATGTCAAAATCATTGTCTTACAATTTCTCACAATGATATACTATAGCTATAGTAAACTATTTGGAGATTTGGCAGGGTAATTTTCTTCTGTGTATTAAGATCACTCTTTAAAAATACCTAACCCATTATTTTCTCTAATAAACTATTAATCTTTTTCTCATAGGCACACTTTTCAAATATCATAGGACCAGCAAAGGGACAATGACATTGTGACAACTTTTATAGATGTTCTTAAATTTTCTTTAAAAGCCCAAATGTAGAAACATAACTGTTCCTGCCTATTAACTATAATTTGCCTGTGTAAATCTATTTTATAGGTAATATTTATTAAAACAGAAGCTCTTATCTTTGAATAAAATTAATTGTAATAGGTATAGATATTGAAAACAGTAAATTGATAGTAGATAATGTATAACTTTTACCATTTTGGTGAGTGATTAATGACATCTGATATAGTATTACTTTGAATAATAACAAAATCTGCTTGAGTATCTGAATTTCTTCTCAAATTATGAAATATAAGGAAACAAGGAATGAGATCAAATATACTGCTTTAACTTACTTTGTGTAAAGTATATTTTATCAGACATTCTGTAGAGCTACTTGAACTTTTTAGGTTAATATGCATATATTTTATTAAATCCTTATTTATGTCAATGGAAAGTATTAAATGCTATTTCAAACCTTAGATATTTTCAAAGTCAAAATCTGTTTTATATAATGTGCTTGTTATTATTTTTGATAGTCAACTCTAAATATGGATCTGCTCTTTTGATATGTTAAATGTATGTACTTTGCCATTTGTATGTATTCTTTTGAGAAATTTCTATTCAGATCCTTTGCTCATGTTTAATAACATTTTTTGATTTTTTCTTATTGAGTTGTTGAAGCTCCATATATATTCTAGTTATTAATCTCTTGTCAGATGGGTAGTTTGCAAATATTTTCTCCCATTTTGTGGGTTTTCTCTTTATTTTGTTGTTTCCTTTGCTGTGTAGAAGGCTATTAACTTGATGTGATCCCATTTGTCCAATTTTTCTTTGGTTGTCTGTGTTTTGGGGGTACTACTAAAGAAATTATTGCTCAGATCATGGTCCTGAAGCATTTCCCCTATGTTTTCTTTTAGTCATTTCATAGATTGAGGTCTTAATATGGCTGAGATATGGGTCTAGTTTGATTCTTCTGCATGGCATTTGTTATCAGAGCAGTGTAAATCAAAACCACAATGAGATATAATCCCACCCCAGTTAAAATGGCATTTATCTAAAGACAAGAAATAATGAATGTTGAATGTTGCTGAGGATGTGGAGAAAGGGGAGCCCTCGCACACTGTTAGTGGGCATGTAAGTTAGTGCAGTCACTATGGAGAATAGTTTGGAGATTTCTCAAAAAATTAAAAATAATGTTATAATAAGACTCACCAAAGCTAATCTGGGTATATATCCAAAGGAGGGGAAATCAGCATATCAAAAAGATATCTGAACTCCCATGTTTATTGCTGCAGTATTCACAGTAGCCAAAAGTGGAATCAGCCTAAGTATCCGTCAACAGATGACTGGATGATAAAATTGTGACACATATACACAGTGGAATATTATATGCTCACAAAAAGATGAAATCCTGTCATTTGCAACAACATGCATGGAACTGGAAAACATTATGTTTAGTGAAGTAAGCCAAGCACAGAAAGACAAATCTCCCATGTTCACATGTATATGTAGAAAAGAAATATCAAAACAGTTGATTTCATGGAGGCAGAGAGTTGATCTCATGATTACAGAGGCTCAGAAGGGTAGCAGGAGTGCAGCATAAATTGGGGATTGTTAATGGGAACAAAAATATAGTTAGTTAGCTAGAATAAGCAATAACTGATAGCACAACAAAGTGACTATGATCAACAATAAGTTAGAGCATTCTTTAAAATAACTAACAGAGTGGAGTTGGAATGTTCCTAACACAAAGAAAAGATAAATACCTGAGATGATGGATAGCCAAATTACCCTGATTTGATTAATCCACATTGTATGCCTGTATCAAAACATCACATGCACCATATAAATATATGCAACTCTTACGTCCCCATAATAATTGGAAATTAAAAAATAAATAAAATGTTAATAGACATTGTTGAATTGGTCCCTAAAATTTAGCTATAGCAATTTACACTACTAAAAAAATGCAAAGCAACAACAAAACTAAACCAAATTGTGTTCCATTAAATCAAAGATACAAGCCCACACAGTTTTCCAGTGTAGTTACCTCCTGCTTCATCCCTTCCACCTTTGTGTGTCCTCAGTCCTCCTGAGGATACTCCAACCTTGATCACATTGGAAACTCTTAGCAAGGTTGAATTTTTCTTTCACATAGGCTGAGAACATATCCTTGTTGCAAACACATTTTTTGTTGCTGTTTAAAAATGTATTTTTGGAGGCAGGAATACATAGGAGTAAAAGCAAACAAGATATGAAAACCATGTTATGAAAGATTTTGTGTGATACATGGTTTAATGATCTTAATAAATCAATCACTGTATTATAAATAAGTACAACTATACCTATCGCTGTGAGCATACTTCATCATTATAGGAAAAACAGAGTGGCTTTGTAAATGTATGTGTGTTTGTGAAAAAATTCACATCAATTTTTATGTCCTAGGATAAAAAGTAAAAATGTATAACTTTGGACATTAAAATATTAAGACATAATTTATTATTAAATTATTTATAATGTATAAATTTTACAACACTTTCCTTAAGTCTGTAGGTAATTATAGACAGAATTATTCTAACATTGGATCATTTATTCTGCATATTGGAGCTAAGTTTCATAGCCCAACTTTAGAAAGGGTTATAGTAGAGCTTGTAGAACACCACAAATTTTATCTTACAAGGTAAAGCTAATTACAGTTTTAATGTTAGCCAGTGTTTCCATGTCTTTAGGTCACATTTACGCAGAGTTCTTTGCAATGTAAAGAGGAAGAATAGGATACTGTTCACCTGCTAAATTTAATTTGAATACATTTGTCAGACTCCAACTTATTAAAACATTAAAAAAATAGAAAGAAAGAATAGAGCTCAAAGAAGAGATTTTACCTTGTCTTTGTAAGTTGAGCCCTAACAATGTTTTATATTGAATTTGTATTAAATCCCACTTAAGATTTGGCTCTTCTACATCATTCTTGAAATGCTATTGTAAAATACAACATTTTGAGGACTAAAATATCAAGACAACTTAATGAGTAAAGACAGACTTGGGATTAATATCAGTAGTGTTTGTAATTTTCACCTCAATTGACATTTTTTAAAATCTTTGGTTTAAAGCCAACAGTCTCCTAAGTTGAGGATATAGGCTTACATTTCAGAAGTATGTTCACACTCTACTTCTCCTCTATAATTTATAATAGTAAGCCTTTCATCAAAATTTTCTTCAGAAAGATTTTTCAAGAAAACGTATTTCCAATTTAAATTAATGATTAACTTACTTTTATAATAGAATGCAAAATATGCCTATTGAGTTTTAATCAAGTAGAACCACAAACTGCATTATAAGTTATAGAATAGTTAATTATCACTCCGTAATTTTTAAATTATCTCTTTTGATATGCAATCAAAGTAAACTGTCTTTAAAAGAAATGATTGTAAATACCAAATTTGTGCAGATTTATGCTCGAAATTTACTTCATACCATTTCAATGGATTTTTTTATATTTCCTATATTACTACATAGAGAAACCAAGTAAATTGAATAAATTTATGTATGGAAATATATAAGAGATTGTGTAATTCTGTAGTCATAAATATTTATTTAATATACCCAGTAAGTGATTTGTGTTTATAAACTCATTTACTCCTCAAAATTAATCTTCGATAGTGTGATTATTACTTTCCAGAAGAGCTGTGTGTAAGATTGAAACGGTGTGAATTTATAAAACTTTAGTGTAGTTTTTAATTTATAATTTATTTTGAGAGAAAAGATTGATTTATTTTTCAACTCTTAGCCCCTCTATTTATTTTTTGTATAGCAACTGAAGCAACATAATTAATTATATAAAGTTTAATATTTGCTTACATATATATTCTTAAGTAAAGAGTAGTAAAACTTGTCAAATGTTGTCCAACAAGCTGCATGGGGTGTCTACCTACAGGTCACCCAGGATTGACTTCCTTGTCTGTGTTTGCTTTGAACTGGTAAAAACTCTGGTTTCTAGTTACAGTCGTTGAGATGTCTATATTCTGCTTCATAAAGAAGTAATTCTGGAAATGGGCTTCAGGGAGTTTCCTCTTAGAGGAATAAGTAGCCCTCAACACTTTCATTGCTGCTGCTCCTTTGGCTACATGAGTCAATGGCAAGGAGAGTTTGTGTGTGTTTCTGGTTTGAATGTTTTTCTCCTGTCCTGTAGCCATGGTACATTTACAAGCTCTTGTTATTCTCTGGGAGATAGAATCAGGCTGACAGTTTGCGAGAAAGAATATGATTACGTACTTTCAAGTTTCTTGCACGTTTGTTGATGAACAGCATTATTCATGTTGCTTAAAGTCAAACATCTCTTTCACTTACTCAACAGTGTCAGCTACTTGAAATATTTCTCATTGAGGAAATAACCCCGAATTCACTTCACAGTAAATCTATCACTTCAGTATCTCAAATCTCAACAAAATCTTCAATTTCTTTCAAAAATAACCTCATGAGATATTTTTATAAAACTCAGTGATTACAACCTTCGTGTTTAATTTACATAAATCAGTGAAAAACTAGGTGTATTTTATGAATAAATAATTATTTGTATTTTCCTGAAAGAATATGAAGTAGAAGAATTATTTATCTGTTAGAAAAATGTGAATGGATATGTAGAAGTATAATTTCTTTTTTCAGCTAACTGCAAAGTTTCCCATACACTTCCTTGTTTCTAAATATTCTAGAACTTTACACTTTAATTAACATTTTTATCCCTTTTCCTATTATTAATTACATAAGAACCCTATATCTATCTGAAAAGTCAGAGTGCTTAAACGCTTTGTCTTAAACTATTCACCTATTAGAGAATGCCAATTACTTCTTACCTATTCTGCTATCTTCACAAATGTAATTAATGATGTTGAAGAGAGTGTCATTATCTTATTTTATATATGTATATATATTTATTAGAATATACATATATATTCTACATTTCTGCCTACCCTACTGAGACCCCCTCTCACCAGGGTTAAGTAGTGTCACTTGACGTAAAATATATTAGTAAATGTTTATTGAATTGAACTAAGGGAGGAAAGTAGTAAAGGGCCAATTTAATAGAATATACCTCCAAAAATACACATAGAGGCACCAGAAGGGCAAGCTTATGGGGGTTCAGGGAGGAATGGAATCTTGACTCTTAATCCATTTATTTGTATGAACTAGTTTACCAGATTAACAGACTATTAGGTTGGGTGGTCACGTAGGCATTGACTGTGAAGGAATGAACTATGTTTGATATGGCTTTAGTACATGAGGAGAGGAGGAGAAAACTAGAAGGAAGGATGTCAGGTGCTGAGCTGAGTAACCTACTATGTGAGGTTTTCGTGATTAAAGAAAGATTTCCCAAATGCCAGGCATTTTCGTTTTATGCATGTAAAATATTGGATGCCTACTCTAAACAAGTTATTATGTGATTGGGACATACAATTTCATTAAATATTTATAATAATCCAATTAAACAGGCATTGTATCCATTTTACTGATGATGAAACTAAATCTTGATTGATTGTGAGTCCTTCAACCATCCGGAAGGTGGGGGTCACATGTCGTTGTTCACCTAGATGTGTAGATGTTCGAGGTGGTCTGAGAATTACAGCTCTTAGATTCTTTTTCATTCTGGTTACATGATTTTCTTTGAATTTTACTTCCTCCTTTCCTTCAAGTAAAATATTAGAACTCTTATTTCAAATCCCTTCAAGGCATTTCAGGTTTTTTTTCTTCTTATACATTTTTTTTTTCTGTCTAGAATTTTTATACCTTTCATCATATTCTCAAGGGATCTGGGACTAAAAAGGGTTTTGAGTAAATAAAAACAACAACAAAGGGACAGCCAAAAATCATACTGAAATATAGATCATTTGGAAAACACAGCTGTGTTTGTAAGTGATTTCCTAATTACAGTGTGAAATACTTGATATGCACAAATAATGAATAGTCACCTGAATAAAGTTTGTGCAAACTGAGAGGGAATTTTTAAAAGGCAATTTTGTAAAAGGATACTGTGGCTTCTGTACCTATCTCTGACTTAATTTCTATGTGTTTAATTTGATATTCTATAGAATTAATTCCAGGCCAAACTGTGTAGTAAACACTCATATGTACCTACTGTTTTAGCACCATTTCTGAACATAAACCTGATATTTTTCCATAATTCCATTTACTGTGGCTTCACCTTCCCCAACTTTTGATAGTCATTCTCTAACTCACCATCAACCCTCCGCTCCATTAAAACAAGGACAGCAACAATCACAGCATCTCAACACGGCTGTGTTGTTTTTCTTTTAAGTTCTTGTAAACCCAAATAGTAGTGACCTTAGCTATTGCTACATTAGCTATCTGTAACTCCCTTCTGAAAACTTGTGCTGTAATGCAGCTAAGACTCAGAGCTGCTTAGAAAGTAATTGCCCAGGAGTGGCACCAAATCCTGAAGATTTCTGTTCTATCACAGACCAGTGATTGTTTTCATTGTATGTTGTGTGTATGCCTGTGTTTTATATGTAGTGTAGATGTGTTTAAATAAGGAACAGTGACCTATCTCAAATCATATTATTCAAACCTCTGAGAATTTTTGAGTAATTACAATGTCAAGCATTGTTCCCAGCACTGTGATATAACTCAGTTATCTCTCTGAATGTTCTTAATAATCTATTAATAATAAGGTAGGTATTACTATCCCCATTTCTTTGAAGAAGAACTTATTAAACAACTCAATCTAGATTAAGTAGGTATTCACACTCAGGTTTTCTGGTTATAATTCTAGAACTTTCTGTTGTATCACAACTGCTCTGTTTGGCATCTATTCTTTTTCCTTTCCCTTTGCTGTGATTTCTTTTGTACATCAGAAAAATAAATTGTTTCGGTAACAGTTATCTTGGATTCAAATCCAGGCATATTTATGGTGTATAAAAATGATGTAGAACCTCTTTTGATACAGCTTCACTTGTTTCAAACTAGAATGTACTACACCATAATATGCCATATATTTCAACATTATTGAAGAAACAGTTTATCTGGATTGCTTACTCTGAAGGTAAAATAAAGTTTGGGACCGATTTTAGTGTAAACATAGGTTTTATTTATTAAGCCTGCTCTTCAAGGACACGAAAAGCCTTTATGCAGAACTGAAGACACATCTACAAACAAATGTTTGTTTAGTTCTGATTTAAGGCACTCTTGGGTACCAGTAAATCACCTAGGGAGAGACCAAGTCAGATATAAGATCTTTAAGTTCTGAGGTTTGTTATCAACTGTTGCTTTACACAGTTAAACTGAAACATTAAATCTGTTGCTTAAAGGCTGAATAAATTAAAGAAAAAACAGGTTTTTTTGTGTATGTTTGCCTGTGCTTATTTCTCTATCTCTCTGGCTTTGATTCATGAGATTGATTCACTTGGTCTTTTGTTTATCTTACTGGCACATAATTTTCCAAAGTTGGGTGCAGAAAAAAGGGACAAGTGACAAAATGTATTTGGTAATAAATATATTATGTGAAGTCATTTACAACTCAAACAAATTATTTTTTTCTTATTTTGGGAGTTTTAAAAATCATAAATGTGAAGAAACCATGTAGACTTTGCATTTCTTTATCATAAACGAGCTCATTTTATTTCTGCACAGTTCAGATAGTGAAATCTTGTCAATTTCTTAGGCTTAAATTATTTAATGAATTTTATAAAAACTATCAGTAGTTGAGATTTTCTAATAATTTTGAAAGTGGAAAACATTTAAATATGTCTTGGTTGTTCTTTTCCGTGGTGGCAATGATGAGGCTAATTTAGCGGAGGCATATGGGGCCAGGACATTGAATACAGGATGACAAGTCTTATAATCTCCCAAAACAACTCATTACCATGTCAGAAATAGTTTTTTGAAGATAAAATATTAATAGAAAGTTCATGTTTATGTTTCATACTTTGACAGTCTGATTCAGAAAACTCTTCTATCACATTAGTTTAGATCATGCAAAATGGAATTTCAAACATAAAATTCAGCTAGCCTCACGAGAGGTTGGTATTAACTCATTTGTAGGTTGTAATTTATGGTAAATGATATTTACTTGACTTTCTCAATTATATGTCGAAATTGTAATATACGCAACATTTATCTTCTGAGTAAAATATCTAAATACTGTGTAATGCACTGTTTCAATCAGTCATGAATTTTTAACTGAACAATGTCGAAAATTTTAAATTGACAGTTTCGGGATCTGGGTATTGCCAGCAGCTTTGCTTTTGGACTATTACTAGCTGTGTGACCTTGAGTAATTAGTGTATAGTTTCTGGGCCTCAGAGTCATTATTTGATAATGAGGGTTGGGAATGCAGTGGGGTTTCCCAAGTGCCAATTGTTGAACTAGGGTCTTTCTGTTACAAAGTGTCACTGGTCTAGATTAGAGACAGATGTAATTACTGAGTTTATTGTAATGGTATTTGTGTTAACAGTTATGCTTTGTTTGGGTATGTTTAAATGTTAAATTGTATTTTCATTAAAGTTTAAGGGACCATAATAAGCAAATTAAATTTTAAGATGGTCAGGATTCTTTTTGGAACAATAAAAATATACACATGTATTTTGGAGACAGATATGTTTCTATTTAGACAGTATGCCAGATGGTAATAGATAATAAAGAATCACTGTTAATTTTATTAACTTTAATAATGGTATCATATTAGTCATCATATAAGAAAATATGTTTATTGTTTAGTGGTTCAGGATAAACAACTTAGAAAGAAATTTCTTGATATATGAAATTTGCTATAAAATAATTTATCAAAATATATATATAAAGCATTTATACCAAAATGTTCATAATTATTAAATCTGAATTAAGAATAGAATGTGATAGTCCACCAATATTCTTTCATATAGATGTACTGGTGGTAAATGACTGCCCAAATAGGGGCTAGATTTATTAGGCACCTTTGCAGAGATAAAGTTCTAGCACATGGATGTGAATGAATGTGGATGTCCCCTTCCAGGACCAGTCTATGGACATCTATGCTTGTCCAAGCTGTGTTCACCTCTGGATGTCTTATTGGAATAGAAATTACACCCATGAAGACCTTAGAATCTATGTATTGAATATAGCAGAGGTTTTGACAGACTGGGTCCCCGAGTAACCGCATAAAAGAGGGCTACCACCGCTGACGTCTTTACTTACTCGATACTTGCATATGAGCAGCAAATAAGCATCAATTATATTTGAGGCATTATAAAATTTAGATGTAATTTCACTATAAAAACTGTCCTTATCATAAGTCATACAGTGATGTTTGTTTGGTTAGGCTTTTTTTTATTTTTGATTGATTCATTTTAATGAAGCAGTCATTACATATGGCAAAATGAAATGGTTTGGGCTTGAAGGAGGAGAGGACTAGGTCAGAAATAAAATGTACAACATTTAAATGTTTTTATGGGATCAATATATTTTGCTCTCTACTCTGAGGTAAAATAAAGCATTAAGCTTAAAACATAACAAATTAAATATACACTTGGATGCCTACTATTATTTTTCTTCTTTAGTATCAACAATTATGTTGTTTTTGACCTTTTCCCATTTTTTTGTGCAAATATACACATATTTGCTCTTTTAATACACATTATTTTATTTTGCCTCTTCAATTTAGGATGAATCACATAGTAAATCCTCCTTTTGGGAAGTCTATATCCTCTGTATTTCTTTTTCTTTAACATCTCTTTGCTGAATAACATATGTGCCTTATTATAGCCAGATATAAATTTCTTAAAACTCAAATCTAGGACTCTTTTTTTTTCTTTTTTTTTTATTGGCGGAAAACTACAAAGCATTTACAGTACAGTGTTTACAGTAACAATTTGTAGTGAGCTGATTTCCCAAAATATATTACCACTCAAGTTGACTTATCTTGTTACATTCAAAAACCTACTCTGTCAAAGTAGTCCATAGAGTGCCTCGTTAGTGCAGTAGGTAGCGCGTCAGTCTCATTTGCCCACTTTTTAATGGTATATTTTTTCCTTGCTGATTTGTTTGAGTTCCTTTTAGATTCCGGATACTAGTCCTTTGTCAGACGTATAGTTTGTGGATGTTTTCTCCCATTCCATAGGTTGTCTGTTTACTCTGTTCATTTGTTCTTGTGCTGTGCAGAAACTTTTTAGTTTAAAAAGTTTATTGTTTTTAAACAATTTATTGTTTAAACATTTATTTGTTTTTGTTATATTTGCTTTGGAGTCTTAGTCATAAATTCTTTGCCTAGGCCAATGTCCAGAGAGTCTTTCCTAAGTTTTCTTCTAGAATTTTTATGGTGTCAGGTATTACATTTAAACCTTTAATCCATCTTGAGTGAATTTTTGTATATAATGAGAGGTAGGGATCCAATTTTGTTCTACTGCATGTGGCTATCCAGTTTTCCCAGCACCGTTTACTGAATAGGGTATCCTTTTTCCAGTGTATGTTTTGTCAGCTTTGTTAAAGATCAGTTGGTGTAGGTGTGTGGTTCTATTTCTTAATCTCAATTCTGTTCCATCGATCTATTTGTCTGCTTTCACACCAGCACCATGATGTTTTGCTTACTCTAGCTTTGCAGTATAACTTGAAGTCAGAAGCCCTGAGATTGAATAACATTCCCAGGGGAATGTGTGTAGGTAGAAGACAGTAGAAGTCCAAAGACTAAGCTCTGGGATAACATTTAGGGATTAGGAAGATGAAGAAGCACTAGCAAAGGAAGGACCAGAGAAGAAAAGTAAAAATCCAGGATTCTGTTTCCAAATAAGTTAAGTCAAATGCATATAGGGAGGAACAAGAGTACTTAAGCATGGAAGTTACTTCTCATTGACAAGAGTTCTCAGACTCTTGCTTTTAGCAGTTTACAGACTACCAATGACACTAAAATTGACACAGATTTTGATTTACCAGTTTTTTTCCATTGAAAACGAGATGTTTTCTTAAGGCACATAAGCATCATAATGTCTAAAACACCCACTTCCAGATTTAGAAAATATAGAAAAAAACTGTTTTCCTCTGGTAACAATACCCAGATTTTAATTTATTCATCAAAAGATTGTCTGAATTTAAGCCATGCAAAACATGACTTGCTCAATTTTCAAAAGAACATTATTTTTTTAAATGGTAGGGGTATACAGACAATACTGGGAGGTATATTAATAGACCATATGAACTAGAATTAGTAAATATTCATTTTTAGTGTTAATGTAACCTATGAATTCAACTTTTTTTAAAACAAAGCTATCAAATATCTTTCAAGAACTCTGAGAATAGGGAAAAGTGAAAGCTAAACAGTGGACTTTTTTGTGAACTGTGCATTTATGGAAGAAAATTTCTACTGTCTGTATATTGCTTCCTACCAGGCAAGTGGAGAGCACAAAGGTGAATTGGGAACTCTCTCCAATCTGTTGCATTTGTTTTAACAGTTCAATAAAATTTATGCTTTCGTGCCCAAATGGACAAACTAAAGTAGGAACCTGAAATGTACAAGAATGCTTGTTTGCAGGCATATCATAAACATGATCATAAAGCTGGTTTAATTAGAAAATGCCAAACATTCTAAAGCCAAGGCTTTTTCAGTTCTCAAACAGAAAGTTCAGATTGAACTGGTAAATCCCAAACCAAATTTCTAGTAACTCAAGGCTGCAGAGATATCCTGCCTCTATTTTATTATATTATGATAAAATCTTAAAGTTATTCCATGGTCTTACTTACAGAATCTCTGGATTTTTTTTTCCAAAAACTGTACCTGTGATAGTAAATTTGTTTATTATCCTGGAATCCTCAAAAATCTAGAAACATTTGGTAAGTGTATTTAAAATTATAATTTAACATTGTGTGCCTCTAATATACGCTAGCAAGCCTTAGAAAAGAATATATCAACAGTCTCTTAAAGTCAAAGCCAACTATCCAAAATTTTATATTTATGTAAATGAAGACGAAGTCAAATAGAAAAACACTAAAAAAGGAAATTAAATTGGAAGACTTTGAGGAAAACCTTACCATATACCATCCTTTTCTAAGTTTATTGATGTAAGTGATAAAAATTTGAGGAAACTTTGAAGGAAATGAATATTAAAAGCAGTGTATGCTCTCTGAGGCATTTATAAAATTATTATAAAGCATAAGCTTTTAATCAAAATCATTAGAGGATATTGATTATTCAAACCTTAGCTTTAACTCTCACCTTTTTTTCTTTTGGGTAATCAGTTGTCAGTTCTAAGTCAAGGTGCCAGACCACAATTCCTTCTAACCTGTAAGTGGAAGTTTGGATTCCTAATTTGCTCTTTTATCTTCCTTGTCTTGGCACAATTGAGATTTGTTCACTTTCGTGAAGGTGGCTGCAAGTCAGTGGTGCCACTTACAGTTATGCAAATTTGTGTGTTGCCTAATTCCTCTGGGTAACTGTCATTTGTCATTATGATTTGTAGTTACTTCCTAAAATTTCCAGCAGATGGCAGTAAATTGTCTTTGATGAAAGATTCCCTTTCTAATTCATGCAGATCATTTGTATAGGCTGTTCTCAGGATTGCTGTTCTCAGCTTGAACATTTAAGTTCTGTGAGGATTGGTGCCCAAGAGAGCCAGAGTAGAGTCCTCTAAAATGTGATACTCAGACAGGGACTCCTCTTAATCAGTCCTAAGCCAATACTAATCTTAGTAAACCACTGTGGTGCTTGGAGAATCTGGTGGTAAGGGGTAATGAGTGGTATAAATAATCAGGAATGGTTTTTAGATTCAGCCTAGACTTCTGGTGAAGAGAAATGGCAGATTGAACACAAGCATCTAATTGTACTCCTTCCAGAAACCTCACTAAACCTGGTAAAGGGATTTTATTTTAAAGACATGGTCCTTAAAAGACCTGGAGAATGAAAGAGAGGAAAACACAGCCGGGCTTGGTGGCTCACGCCTGTAATCGTAGAACTCTGGGAGGCTGAGTGTGAATCGTTTGAGCTCAGGAATTTGAGACTAGCCTGAGCAAGAGCAAGACCCCGTCTCTACTAAAAATAGAAGGAAATTAGCTGGACAACTAAAAATATATAGAAAAAATTAGCCGGGCATGGTGTCGCAGGCCTGTAGTCCCAGCTACTCGGGAGGCTGAGGCAGAAGGATCACTTGAGCCCAGGAGTTTGAGGTTGCTGTGAGCTAGGCTGATGCCACGGCACTCTAGCCTGGGCAACAGAGTGAGAGGAAGGAAGGAAGGGAGGGAGGGAGGGAGGGAGGGAGGGAGGAAGGAAGGAAGGAACAGCCATACGTACACACAAAAGATTGAAAGCTGAAAAGCAAATAGAGTGTGGTAAATGACATAGCTCACTTAAGAAGGGCAAACCTTAATCTGACAATGAAGAAAGCAAAGGATGAATCTGATCTTTACCACAGAATCTTCAAATAGCTCAGGAATTGAGCCAGAAACACATGATAGTAGATCCCTAGGTTCCCCATTCCACTGAACAACTGCTCTTCCTATCTTTACTCAAATTTAAGACTCCAGGTGTATTCTCTGGAGGAAAAAACCAAGGATATCTGGATTGGGAAATACCAGGCAAAATTAAGAGCAGGGCACTTTACCAAATGTGAAGGAATTAAGTGAACATGTGCATACTGAACGATAAGAATCCTCTACCTTTCTTCCCTCACTTGCCTTTACCCTCCAGGCAGGAGATTAGGAGAGTACCCTTTGTGGTATTTAGCCCAAAGGAAAGATCTAAGGATACTGATTTTGCCAAGACCGGCAGACATCTGAAGTAAAGCCTCTAGCATGAAAGAGAGAGATCAAAACATACCAAAAGAGAAAGAAAAAAACAACTTGGAGGTGCAGAGACTAGTCAGGGAACAGAAAACTTTTAAAAAATTATAAATATCCTCAGAAATATAAGATATTACATACATGAAACAAAAACTGAGTATCTTACAAAGCTAAAGAAATTTTGTCTATTTAAAAAGTTGTGACAAATAAAACTCAGTAGAAGGGTTGGAAAATGAAATTGAGGAAATATCTCAGAATGTAGAAGGAAAAAAGGTAAAATAGAGGGCGAGTCTAAGAAGTCCAGCATCAAAACAATGATTCCAGAAAAAGAAAAGAGGAGAAAAACACTAGCAAAATAATTCAAGAAAAATTTCCATCATTGAAGGAATATGAGTTTCCAGATCGAAAGGGCTTACTGAGTTCCCATGACAAGACACATATCGTGAAATTTTAAATTCTCTGGTGACAAGGAGGCAATCTTAAAAACTTCCAAAGAAAGGGAAATCATATTACATACTAAGGATCAGAAAGCATTCCTATAAGCAATATTAGAAGCTAGAGAAAATGAGGAATGCCCTCAAAATTCTGACGGAAATTTTTTTTCCAACTTAGAATTCTACACTTAGCTATAAACCATTAGTCAAGCATGAGAATAATATAAAGACATGCAAAAGTTTTTAAAAAATTACCTCATACATATCATTTCTCCTGAAGCTAACGGAATATATGCTCCACTGAGAATGAGGACAGGAGATGCAACACAGGGGAGAGACAAAGGGAACCCTCAGGAGAGTGCTGTGGAGAGAACCAGGTGTAATATAAAGAAAACCAGTTCTGACTGGAGCAACTCAGAAGTGAAAGTGAAAGACTTCTCCAAGAAAATGGAATTGATGTAATGACTGAATGAATTTAAACAATAGGAAGCAAATTTGGAGTTGGATTAACATTAAGCACATAAGAAATCTAAGCAAATGAATAATTAGACAGTAACTACAGGAGAAATAAAAAAGTAGCTTAGGCCATAGAGAATGCCTATATAGCACTTTTCTACCTATCAGACACTTTACATTTATTAATATGAACTTTTTAACCTTTGTAACCTGACATGGTAGATACTGTTATTATGACTTTCACAGGTAAGGAAACTGAGACATAAAGAGGTTAAATAAGTTACCTAAATAACTGGACAGCCAGTAAACGGCAAAGGTAGGATTTGAACCCAGGAAGTTTGCCTTCAGAATCTATGCTCTTGACTGCTATGTTATATTCTACATAGGATTTAGTATGTGGTTGATGTCTAATAGCATATGTAATCATAATATTGTTTGTTCTTACCAAAATTACTATGTAACTATAAGGGGAGGGTAAGAGAATAGAAAGTGTGTATGTATCTACTGGGGTGGTTAATGGAGGAGGAAGAGGTCAAATTCTCATCTTCAGTACTAGAAAGTCAACTGATAACATCTAAAATAGAAAAATTAAAAAATATTGATAAAGCCATATTATTTAGTATTTGATGGTAACTACCAAAAGAATTGGCTAAGAAAGATAAAAGTAGTTGCTTCTGGGGAAGGAAAAGTGGTAGAAGAGGAGGGCTGGGGTCTCCTGTTTGCTTTTAACAGGCCATGTAGAACCAGTAGATTCTAAACTATGTACATATATTATTTTATTGACATATATAAACTTGGATTTTAAAAATAGGGCAAGACATATACAGTTCACAGAAAAGAAAAGTAAAATGCCATTTAAATAAGAGAAAAAGGTACTCATTTATAATCAAATAAAGGGAAGTTAAAACTACAGTGAGCTGCTGGTTTTTACCTGTGAGATTAACAAAAATAAAAATGTTTGTGCTGAAAAGATAGGAGGACACAACATTCTAGTTCATTCATGCCAAATTGCTTTTACAGGCAGCAGCCTCTGCAGGATGCAATTTAGCAAAAATATCTATCTCCTCTGCCCTAGAGCAGCAGTCTACTTGTAGGAATTTATCCTGTGGATCTACTCATGTAGTCATTGTGGCAGTGTTTATATTAACACAAGAATAGACACAACCTAAATATCCATCCTTAAGAAGTTATTTGAATAAATTATGTTAAATCTACATAGTGGGTTACTATACACCCAATAAAAAGAAAGAGTAGTTCCATGTGTATTAATATGAAACAATTTCTAGATACATTATTAATGCAGGGGGAAAGTAGGTGCAGAAATGTGTATGTATATTATACTGTGATTTGTGTAAGAAATACTGTGTGTGTGTGTGTGTGTGTGTGTGTGTGTGTTACTCTAGAACTGTTTAGAAGAAGCCTTTAACAGTGGTTGTTTCTGAGGAGAGAATTGGAGGACCTGGTGGATCAGCGTGGGAGGGAGATTAACCTTTCATTTTGTAATTCTTTTTAACATTTTAATTTTTAATCAGGAATTAGGAATGAGTTAATATTCCTAAATAATAATAGTGGCAATAATACTGATAACTATAACACTATATTAACTATAGTGTTAATAATAAGAAGAGAAAGAGAGAAGAGGGAAGAATAAACCTGTTTGTACTGATGCACATTTTAGTTCTTTATGATGTATATTAAAAAGAGGGAAAACAGTGAATTAAAATCTTAGGGAATTAACTGAAAGGGGATATTACATTGATGACAACCAGTGGGTTTTACACTACTGAAATATACTGTTTTAAAATTTAGCTAAGACTCTTCTCACTTTCCAGTCACCTAATTTGTAGCAGGATATTAAGTTGGCCGTTAAAACAGCTTACTTTTTATTTATATGCAGTAAAGAAGAGAAATTGAATCTGACTAAAAACTAAAAACTTCTTGGAATTTTTAGGTTACATTATTATAATCTACTAGAGTGTAAGAATAACCTTTGTTGGATGCCTCAGGAATGTTAAAGAAGGTATTTTCTTTTCCTTGCCTCTGTGAAATAAAATTTAGCTGAAATAATGCTGGGGAACAAGATCATAAATAGATCGTAAATGCTGTGTCTATGATTTAATGTGTAATTTTGATTGTTCATATTTCCAACAAATTCAAAACCTGTAGACCACTATTGTAAAATACATAAGAGTTTGTTCCACATAGGTCTGCTGTAAACTCATAGCAACCTTTTCTCACATGAGAAGATCTGACAATGTAGTTTTTCTACTTCAGTTAGAAATATTTTTATTATGTTTCTGGTAGTGTTGGATAATTAGAATTCAGAAGAATATTAGCAAGAAAGCTTGTTTATAAGTTATTTTATTTTATGTTATTTTATTATTATTATTATTATTTTTTTGAGACACTCTGTTGCCCGGGCTAGAGTGAGTGCCGTGGCATCAGCCTAGCTCACAGCAACCTCAGACTCCTGGGCTCAAGTGATCCTCCTGCCTCAGCCTCCCATCATTTTCTTTTATTTACAACTTCCCAAGTAATTTTAATGATAAACCCAGCAAATATTAGGCGAACAAAATGATCTTCTTTTAGCTCTTAAAATGGCTGCATCTTCCCACCTTAGATTACAGATTTGCGACCTGTATAGAAACAAAATAAATAAAATATGAGCTACAGGGTTATGAAACAAGTGTTTTATTTCAAACTACCATTTTAGGAATTCATACTACTTTCTAACGTTCTGTTATGTGGCCTCATGTTAAGATTTTCCTTATCTCTTCCCCCCCAAATATTGGGGAAATTATTCTTCAGTATGTTCACAATACTGTTTTTTTATTGAGTTTCAGCATTTTTAGTGTTTCTATGTGAAGTAAAGCAAGTTTCTGTGCTTGTTCAGTGCTAGTTGTAACATTAGATTTGAGATAATAGGCATCACAGATAAATGCTTTTATAACTAAAAACAGCTTCTCACTTTAATATAACTATTTAATTCATAAAATTTACTCAGTTCAGAAGCTAGATAAGTTAAAAATCAAAACAGCACATTTGACTTATTGCCAATTATGCTGTCATCTACTGAGTCAGTTAACATCCTCCTTAAGTAGCAAGCACATTCTAGGTTTTTAGTATATCCACTGGTTCTAGCACTGATTGTGTAAGTTAGCACACTTTAATGGCTAGCTCCATTCTTCACCAACCTTTTCTAAAAAGTAGTCTATCTGTGCTCACTACCGAGTAATTTTTTTCGGTACCCTGAAATCTGGTTTTATCTGCCATTGAAATTACCCCCAGTATCAGAAATGTGGTAAGTTTTGTAACTTTAGTTCTCTTCACCTTCTAATTCTCTACAGGGTTTTTAATGACTGACTTCCCTTTACAGCTTCTCTTTTTGACTTCTGTGACTTTTTTTCCTCTGTTGTTGTGTCCCGCCTCACTGTACCCTCTTTAGTATTTCCCATTTTTTAAATGCAGGCATCTAAAGGTCTTATCTTCACCGTTCTTCACTTGCTTTGTCCTTTCTCTGAGGTTGACTTTAGCTATATTCGTGTTTCCAAGTATCGTGTCTATGCCATGCCAGGAACTTTTAAATCTCTATTTATGGCTTCCATTTCTCTTCTCAGTTCCAGATCTGAATTCCCAATTGATCATCTGAACTTCTTTTCCAGAATGTTCAAAACTGAAGCCATTATCTTTGGGTGGTTCCTCTTCTTCATTCCCTTCCTTGTCCGCAACCTGTTCCCATATGGTGGCTGTTCCTGTGAACATGACCACCATCATTCTAGTCCTTCTGACTTTACGTAACTCATTTGTTTCTACCTAGATATCTTAATAGCTACCAATCTATCTTTCTGTTTCCATTTTCATCCTTCTGTATTACTCATTTCACTGCTCATTTGTCATTTTCTTAGAGCACTAATTGAATTATATTACTTTCCTTGTTTAAACACCTTTGCTGGGTCCCCATTATCTACAAGACGAGGTTCAAATTTGCAGTGGCACTAAAGGTCCTCTATATTCTAACCCAGACTTAGCTCTCCAAGGTCATTTTTCCTTATCCCCACCACAGTTACATATTCTGGGTTCTGGCCTCCCAGGACTGCTTCAGGTTCCCCAGGCATTCTCACACCTGTGGGCTTTTGCTCACCTTGGGCATCAACCTGGAATGTCTTGCTCTATTCTTCCACATTCACCGCCAAAAGGCATATATGGAAATGCTTTTTATCCTAAGGGCCCAATTAGATATCACCTCTTGGTAAACTTTTTCTTCATTCCACTGATCAGAATTTGTCAGCATTTATCTGTCACAAACGGTACTTTTTGTACTCCTAACATTTGTATGCATGCCCTCATGTTTTCAGTAAGTTGTTGGTATGCATCTTCTTTACTAGACTGGAACCTCTTAGATGGCAGGATTGTATCTTTCTTACCTTAGTATCATCACAGCAGCTGGTAGGTGTTTTGTACATGGCTGCAGTTGCAGGTTGAGTGAGTGACTGATCTGAGACATTAGAAAAACTCTTCCTTGACTCTTTCAGGTGAAGCGCTTCAAAGTGAAAAACAATCTTAGGTGTTGGAATTATTTTTTATTCTGAAGTGAGAACCATAATCACTTTAGAAAAACCATTTAGTAATGAAATTAGAGAATTACTAAATAGCATTATACAGCCACAGGGCTATAAACTGTACCATCACAACTATTGGTTTGGTAAATACAAATCTGGTAAATTCTATTATCCAAGTTAACAAGTCACAGTGTCAAATGTGCCTAGTTGTAAATGTCAGATATGAACTCAGTTTTGTTTGTTGATATCATAACCATAGTTGTGTTAGTGAGGAAGACATTTGTGTTTAAGATTTTGTTTATAGTAAAGAGCTTTTGTTAAATATTTTCTTACATCTATAAAAAATGATAAAAGAAATTATTTTAATGAGAGTAAATGACCATTTTATCCTTGTTGCATTTAAGGTTCATAGCATAAACATGTGTTAGGTTATTGGGAGATTAATTGGTGTATCAAAATTAAACAGATTTTGCAGTTATTTCACAGATAGAGGGGTTTACTGATTTAGGAAAGAAAGTTCATATCTGTGACTAGAACTCATTCTCTCTGAAAGTACTGCCTTTATCAGAGACAGTGCTGCTTAGTGAAAATGTTACAAGCTTTGAAGTTGCCCTAACCGAGATTCAAATTCCATGTTTTCTCGTCATTAACCCTGAACCTCAGCTTTCTTGTCTGATGAGATTTTTATTATGATCTGAAGGAAGAACGAAGGAGCAATAACATAAACTTTGATTTGAGATAAAATTCAATTCTCTGACTCTTATGAAATCATGGAAACAGTGAGTGAGATAATAGAGTAGATATTGTTTCTCATTTTGCTTAGACAGTTTTAAATCAACCCAATGGAGAAATGTGAGGTGTGGTATCTCAGAAAGCATCCTATGTCTGCATCTTATGACTTTACTCATTTCTTTTTCCATTTCACTTGTAGTTTGGTAAATTCCTTTCTTCTAAAGTACAGTCGTAATTCATTGGTCTCTTATGTAATAAAGGTAGAAAGATGGGGATGGAGTTGTTTATAATGCATCGTGAAATACATTTTGGACACTTGACCTAGGCCCTTAACTGTCCAGAAGCTTTTCTGAAAGGAAAAATAAACAATTTGGATAAGTTGAGCAAGCTTAGCTAAATTTTGTTTACTTTAGTTGCATGCCTATACTCTCTTTTCTTTTTTGGTAGTCCAGGATTGGCTAAGCTGTTTACCAATGGCTTTTAAGTTTATATTTCAAGCAGAATGATTTATTAGTCATATTGGTAGAAAATCTAGTTTAATTTGTGTGCAGAACAGACTACAGCTGCCTCCAGGGATGAAGCGTTTGTTTTGTTATGACCGCTTGGCACCCACCTGCCAACTGATCTCTATAGTAACAATACTTAACAAAGAAGGCTCCCCAGTTTCTCGTAAAGCCATCGTAGTCACTGGATTTTTCTGCTTACTTATTTTTTATTTAAAATGTACAGCCTATTTTCTTTCCTGTTGCCTTCAGATATTTGCATGTTAACTTTTTTCCCATTTCAACTGATACTTAGTATAGCACAACAGAAAATTTCCATTTATTTCATTTTTTCACTCTGCTTTCAGAATTCTTATTTTGTCTGCGTTGGACATGTTCTTTCTAACTCTGGAGAGTAGAAATTAACATAGGTAAAATTCAGGGTAGAAGAGTGAATAGAACATGAACTCGCAGGATGAGAAGAAGTAAAAGAGACTCAAAAAGAGAACTGGTATTAAAGGAAAGATCGTCGTCTTAGTTCAGTTTCTTCCACTTACAGGACTTAGATTTTTTTCCCTCTCACTTTAATCAGAGTAGCGCCATCCAAGAGTCAAAAACATATTTAAATACATCTTTTGTAATTAATTTTTGAAAGTAGGCCTTTTAGAGAAGTTTACAATCAGATATGTGTATTAGGAACCGGATGAACTAGGGGTAGAACTGAGATAATATGCTGGGTGTGACTGAAAATACACGAAGGGAGGAAAATGCATTTAGAAGCAGAGTGTCATTAGCAATGCATATAACAATTGGATAGTAGCCACTAAAGGCTGGGAAGTTTCACAGTGATAGGTTAGGCTCCCAGGAATGAAACTACACACAGAATTGGAGAGAGGAGAAAACTTGGCTTCTTCTAATAAGGTTTGATATCAGTGATATAGTATAGGGTTATGGTAAAAGATGAGCTTTTATAACTAAGTGTGTTACTCTGGTTAATAAATTAAAATTATATTTTCTTAAGCTTTCCCAAGGCTTACCAATGAATTTAACTCCTCTGTTGTATTTATGTATAGTACTATTGTCACTTCTTTTGAGACAGGGTATCACTCTTTCACCCATGCTGGAGGGCAGTGGCATAATCATAGCTCACTGCATCCTTAAACTCCTGGGCTTAAGCCATCTTCCCACCTCAGCCTGCTTAGAGCAGCTAGGACTATAGGCATGTACCACCAAATCTGGGTAATTTTTTTTTTCAATTTTTTGTACAGACTGAAGTCTATGTTGTCCAACTGCTCTTGAACTCTTGACCTCAAGTGATCCTCCTGCCTTGGCCTCCCAAAGTGCTGGGATTATAGGCGTGAGCCACCACGCCCAGCCTTATTGTCATTTTTCATTGATATAACTATTTAAAGAAAAATTAATTTTGCAGAATCTTATGTGCCTATATAAAAGGCTGGCTAATACATTTTTCACGTTAGAAATGGCACATCATAGATCAGACAAAGGCATGTGGTATCTCCATTTCCATCAGGGAATAAGAAAAATTCAAACTTGCAGTAGCAAAAACCTCCCTCTCTCTTATTCACTGTTAATAAGTGTGATTAACAAGTGAATTTTCAAAAGAAAACTATACAAGTTTATCTTTAGTGTACATTTATCTTTCAAAATTTATTGTACACTGTTTTCATTATTTTGGTAAATATGTTACGCTATTTCAGAATTGGTGGTTGTACCAAAAGTTTATGTCTTAGAAGAGAATATCTAATTAAATTGCATTTTCCTCACTATAACCCCCCTTTTTTCCTATTTTTCATATTTTGTCTTCTTTCCTCTGGACTTTTAATCATATATTTTAAGTGATGAGTCTTCCTGTCTAGGGATAATCAAAAACATAGCATTATGCCTATGGTTTAAACCATGCTATCATGTAAAGGTTGGAAGGCCCTTACTCAAGGACAAGTTTGTTGTAGTAATATTGTCCAGGTAAATAGGATATTCTCATTCTAACTAAGCATTTCTGCTCTATTTTGAATGAAAAAAAATTACCAAACTCTTTTAAAAATTCTAGTATGTATATATATCCAAGTTTAGTTGCTGCCATTGAGGGCCTCTTAAATAGCTTTTATTTTGTTTTTTATTTTATTTTATTTTTTGAGACAGAGTCTCACTCCGTTGCCCGGGCTAGAGTGCCGTGGCATCAGCTTAGCTCACGGCAACCTCAAACTCCTGGGCTCAAGTGATCCTCCTGCCTCAGCCTCCTGGGTAGCTGGGACTACAGGCATGTGCCACCATGCCTGGCTAATTTTTTCTATAATATTTTTAGTTGGCCAATTAATTTCTTTCTATTTTTAGTAGAAACAGGGTCTCGCTCTTGCTCAGGCTGATTTCGAACTCCTGACCTTGAGCGATCCACCTGCCTGGGCCTCCCAGAGTGCTAGGATTACAGGCGTGAGCCACTGTGCCCGGCCTTAAATAGCTTTTAAAACCACAGTATTTCCTAGTATTCATTTAAATTAGAAGGAACATTGTTGAGGCTAGAAGGTCTTTTTAAATTAGCATCTTAGATATAGGAACACCATTAACATACCAGGGAGAATGTAATTAATATTAACAGTTTACTGTTGAATCTCAAAGTGTAATTGGCCAGAAGACGACCTTGCTGATTCTTGTACCTAGAAAAGCAGTATAGAAGTGTCCCATCTCCAGATTGACCTTATTTAGAAAAAGGGTCTTTGTAGACATAAGTGAATTAAGAATCTCAAGACGAGAGCAACCTGGATATCTAGGTGGGCCCTAATCCAATGGCAAATGTCCTTATAAGAGCGGAAGAAGAAAACACACAGATCTCTGTCTGAGATAGGCCTCGTGAAGACTGAAGCAAAGATGGGAGTTACGCACACACAAGCGAAAGAATGCCTGGAGCCACCAGAAACGGGAAGAGGCAAGGAAGAGTTCTCCCCTCCGCTACAGGCTTCTGAGAAAGTGTGGCTCTGCCTGTACCTTGATTTTGGACTTCTGGCCTCCAGAAAATTGCAAGAGAATGAATTTCTGTTGTTTTTAAGTCACTCAGTTTATGGTAATTTGTTATGGCAGCCCTAGAAAACTGATATGCATGATCATTTTTTCTAATGAATTTAATAAAGTTTTTGATAATATGCTGTACAGATTTCATCTTCTGTCATATTTTTTAGGATACAGCACCATGAATTGGCTAGTTTTAATGTGATTCTCTGATTCTTCCTATTTCTTAATAACACTGACTGCCACCTCAAATTTATCTCTTTATATTTTTAGAAAAAAATGAAGAATAGTTCTGAATGTGAAGAAACAGTAAATGATGTGACCAGGTAGACAAAATGATGACAAAACAGTGGCAATGTTAAGGTCTGGATGTGCATTATCTCATTTATTCCAGGCAACAGTCCTGTGAAACACGTGCTGTTAGTAGCCTCCTGTTATAGATAAGAATATTGATGCCAAGTAAGTGGCAAAACCAGAATTAATGATTTATATGACTTCAAATCTACCTTGCTATGGTTCTTCCCCACCACTTTATATGAATCACAATTACTGATACGCTATTTCTGATGAACAATGACTTATAAATACTAGCAGGTGGCTGTGAGACCTTGTCTATCTTTTCTTCCTCTCCCCAGCTAGATTTTGTTCCCCGATTCAATGCTCTACAGTGATTGACTTAGCAAATTGCCTTGCCCTGGAGAGTTCATCCTTTCATTCATCAGATATGTTTTTTAAGATTTCTGTTGTATGCTGTTCTGGCCTGTGTGAACAAAGCATTCAAAGACAGTCAATAGTACAGACAAAAGCCCTGCCTTCATGGAGCTTACATTTTAGTGGGAGTGACTGTAAATAAATAAAATAAACACCTTATCATATGTTCCTATGGTGACAAATGCTGTGGAGAAAAAATGAGATGGATAGAGTAAAGGATTTAGGGTGGATAAGGAGGCAAAGAATATTATTTTATATAAGATGATCAGAGAAAGCCTGGCTAATTAAGGGATTTGATAAAGACCTGAAGAAAAATGTCCCAGAACTGAGGTTATAAGTCTTCAGTTTAATAGGGCCAGTGAAGTGCTCAGTGTGGTGAATAAATAGAGACCAACTTCACGGCACATATTCAGGAGATTTTAAAACATCTGCAATGGAGGAGACCCTCCTAAAAATTTTCAGAGATTTACAACAAAAATGCTCTATAAAGTATTTGAATAAAAGTGATATTTGACTTCTTGGCAGTAATATTAGAAACAGAGACCAGGGAACAATGCCCTTGAAATTTCAAGTGAACATGATGTCTACATTAAAATTACATGTCAAGCTAATGTATCTGTCAAGTATAAGAAGGGGTCATTTAAGAAGGACAAGAGAAAAACGAAGAGAAGCCCCAGAATGTTGGTGAGGGGAGGTCCCAGGATGGCAGCTGTGTAACTGACTGAGCCTCGAGTTCAAACTAGGGTGAAAGGATGGAAGGCTCTGGAGCCTTCCCAATGTGATGTAAGTACATTTCTAAATAATGTACTTATACCACAAGGTGTAAATACCTAAAGCAAAAATTATTGCCTTGAGGTAAACACCAAAAGACAAAGTTAAAAATTAAAAGGGATTACCTTTGGTGGGGTGGCTTATAGGGCTGCTATTTTTTATTAGCCTATTTGATTTTAAGTACTGTTGATTTTTTTTACAATGTACATATATTACTTTGATAAAAATGAGTAATTTAAGAAACGACCTTTCTGAATGTATAAATCAGCATGATAGTTACTATTTCACAGGGTTGTGAAAAAAAGATTAAATGTAAATTCCCTAGCAGATTGCTGGAACATAATAGGCACTTATTGAATGTTAGTTTCTTTCTATCAGTTTTGCTGTTTTTTATGTGAGGAAAGATATCTTAAGTTCCAAGCAATCAATGTATAAATACTTCTTATATTCAATTTTAAGTATGGTACCACTATTTCAGACTTTTAAGTACTATTATACAGAGTTTAATAGATTATGTCAGACATTCAAGGTGCCACATTTTTGGTGAGGACAAGTCTTTTCATTAAAAAATGTTACAGTAAAAATGTAGTCAGAAATTAAGTACACACCAAAAAATTAATTTGATTGATGAAATATAACACTCTTTTCCTCAAGTACTTTGGATGTGCTTCTCACGATCAAATAAAATAGGAAAATCTGTATTTAGATTTAGCAATAGGTAGGCCAGCATTTATTATACATTAAATAAATCTTTTTTTGTTTTGTTTTGTTTTGTTTTGTTTTGTTTTGTTTTTGAGACAGAGTCTCACTCTGCCCTGGCTAGGGTGCCGTGGTGTCAGCCTAGCTCACAGCAACCTCAAACTCCTGGGCTCAAGTGATCCTCCTGCCTCAGCCTCCCAAGTAGCTGGGACTACAGGCATGTGCCACCATACCCAGCTAATTTTTTCTATATATTTTTAGTTGGCCAATTAATTTCCTTCTATTTTTGGTAGAGATGGAGTCTCGCTCTTGCTCAGGCCGGTCTCGAACTCCTGAGCTCAAATGATCCGCCTGCCTTGGCCTCCCAGAGTGCTAGGATTACAGGCGTAAGCCACCGCGCCTGGCCTAATAAATCTTGATTATGTTATTGACCAAATTGCCTTGAGGAATCAGAGCCATTAGTAGGACAAAGGGTAAATATTATTGAGTGCTAAAGTTAAGTACTAGTTTATTAGAGTTTTACTTTATTACATCATTGCTATTAGATGACTAGTAATCCCTGCACAAATCTTTTCTCAAATTGTTTGATTGGATAAGTTCAGAAGATTGGGCTAATAGTAGCCCATAATATGAGGAACTTAAATGATGTATTATTTTGTCTTAATATTGCTGCTTGGAATATATATCCAAGACGTTGCAAGCTTCTATGCTACATACCTAACTGAGAAATTATTTCACAACAGGATTCCATTTGTATCTCAGGTGATTTATCATGTCAACATTTTCTTATCAAAGTATCTATGATTACAATGTAGAGTATATAGTATCTTATTTCTAATACATATTCTTTGTGGATGGAACAAAAGACTGAACAGTACTCTTGGTAAAGAGGAATACTTTTTGACAAAGTTAAAGACTTTTTCACATGGTTGTAGTTGCAGTCGGCTGTACTCTAAACCTTGCAGTGAACACACAAAAAGTGCTCCCAGAATTAAACATTTCTGTAAATGGAAGGAAAAGAAAAAGACTTTGGAGAATCTGAAGCGATAATAGCTTGTGGGCCCTGGTAAATGAAGAAATCTGTAAAGACATTTATAGCAAAAAGGTAAGGTTTTTGAGGGAGAGAATACTATGTCAAATCAGGGATGAATCATAAAAATTGTTCTCATTTTTGTTTTTTTTTCCCTCCACCTTTCATCTTCATTTAAAGAACTTCTATGCAAAGAACGTGCTTGGCACTTAGTAACAGCTCGTCTCCCCCAGAATACTATTTTCATTTTATTTTACTCAACAAATGCTTATATAGTGGTTTGTGCCAGCTACTATTCTAAACACTTGGTAAATATTTATTTATTTATTTATATTTATTTTTAAGTTTAAACAAGTATTTTATTGTAAAGTTTAATTATAGTTCAGAAAAAATTGAGTGAATAACTTTCTCTGAAAAAATATATTGACTCTGTAGACTGCAGTTATTGGGGGGACAGGAGCTGGTAAGTTAAATTACCATATTTTCTATTCTGAAAATGGTAAAAAGTCCCATTTCCAGTCTGATTGTAAAGATACATATGCCCCAAAATGGCTGAGAATAAATACAACAGCAAAAGCAAAAGCTGTAAAGCTAAGGGCATGCAATAGGCTCTAAGAAAATCTCAGAAATACCCCAAGTGGCAACAAGGAACGTTTGGCTGGAAGCTGAAGTTCTTTTCACTCATCTTTGTCTTTTGCTCCATGTTTAAGGAGGCGCGTGAACTGGATGTAATTGAAATTCCCCTTTTTGTCAATAGGAGCTTCTCTGTACAGCTCATCCACTTCCTCATCTGTAAACCGATCTCCCATAGTTGTCAGCAGCTCTCTCAGGTAATCTTCCTGAATGGTGCCAGTCGCTTCTTCGTCAAAGCAAGCAAAAGCATTTCTGATGACATCTTCTGGATCTGTGCCATTTAACTTCTCACCAAACATGGTGAGGAACATGGTGAAGTTGATGGGGCCTGGAGCCTCAT
>CAUYRT010007466.1:0-17504 GCA_963574885.1 Lepilemur ruficaudatus
CCCAAATCTGAGGGATGCAGTGAGCATTGTGGAGGGAAGGGGCATGCTTGAAATGTAGTTGGGGATGGGAATTAGGGGTCTAAATAGGGGGAAGGAAATCCTCTAAAACTGATTTATGTGAATAGCTGTACAACTTGGTAAATTTACTAATAACCATTTAATTGTACACTTAAGAAATGGAGTAATGGCATGGTATGTAAATTAACTTCAATAAAGTTGAAGTTAAAACTTCAAAAAAAATATCTGGGTGTATCTGAAAAAGGAAAAACATAGCATGTTATGTAAAACGCTAAATCTTTAGACACATAAGTATGCATACAAAAACAATACACTCTATTAAAAAAAAAAAGAAAGTAAAAATATCCTCAAGTTCTCTCAGTAGAAAAATACTACTCACCTGCAAGATACTTGGGTCTAGCTCTTCTGCTGCAATCTTTCTTGGTGCAGAATGAACTCTCATATTCTTTAGGAATGTCCTTCCAGAGGTTTGAAGTCATAATCCCATCAATCCTTACTGCCTGCATCTCGTCTCCAGTATTTAACAAATTTGGGACAAGCTCCAGATCTCAATTTGCTTGATTTTCTATGTATATTATCTCCCTGAACCACCTCTGCCAATTGCATATTTTTTAGTGATAGGTAGGAAAGTTAAAGTCTAGTAGTGATTAAAAATGACATTAAAAAGCAAGATTTTGAGTGTGTGTATGTTAACATTGATTTACTCATAATTTGAAGCTATATATATGTATAAATATTACACATGTATGTATGTATATACATATTTACATAGAGTAATGGGTCATCAATTATTTATTGAATATTTGTATTTCAAAACTTTGTCATGTCATTGAAGATATAAAAAATATTCTATAGACCCAGTGCCTGACTACAATCAACTTACATTTCAATAAGAATTCTAATAAATAGAATAAACAACTAGAGAATGTGTTTGTAGATTCTACCTACTAATGGAATTGCAGAATAATATATATAAAAGTTCAAGGAACATATTGATTAAACTGACATGTTTTCAAAGAGGGATTTTGTCATGGAAGAATTTAATAATTTATTAAAATTGATAGATGTCTACCTGTGCATTCAATTTAATTTCCTTCTCTTTCTTAAAAAATAGATGTCAGGTACTTGTACTCAAGTTCCGTACGCTAAGAAGTAGTATCCTTTTCTTCCATCTATTAAAATTTCTTTATTAAAAAATGGATAAAGACTACTAAATCCCAAATAAAGCATAAAGATTTTATTAAAGCCAATATCAACATCTTTAGAGTAAAATGATAATCTATATTAATAATTTTAATTAAAACATTAAATTTTTAATTATGTTTGATTCTTATTTATTTTGTGAGTTCTAAATTGATCTACATTGCATAAAATTGAATAACCTATGCATGGTATATGTGATGTTTTCTAATTAGCCAGAATATTTCAATAATTAAAGTAGCCCATTCTTCTGTAATAATAATAGTTATATTTAATAATTCATTGATTGCATGCTGTTACAGGCACCAGGTTTATTTAATTTTGTGAAATTATCTTTTCATATGTAAGGAAGCTGAGATTAGCAGGGTTAAAAAAAATTCTTCAAGGTCATATCTGTAGTTTGAGTCAGTTAACACTATATTCTGTGCAGGTGAATTTTCTACTCCTGATATGACACAAAATCATAAGAAAGAAGGCTTATACACCCTTAAGATAAAGATAATTAATCTTACTGTTCACTTTCTTCTTACTATTCTTAGCAATTTGTCCCAAATTACACAATCTTTTATTCAGTTACTTTAAATCTTCTTTAAAAGGTAATCTGACTTTTTCACGTAATTGTCCATGCCGCTATTTCTAATATTCTTAAACACTTCTAGCTAACATCAGGTTTTTTTACTGAATGCTGTATTTATAAGTACATAGCCCAGTTCTATTAATGTCAGGATTTTCTGCCAAAATAGCATACTTCCATTACCACCGTCCCTTCAAACCATTATTTTTTCTTTTCTCCTAAAGTAGCTGTTCCTGCTCTAGTGACCCAGAACCTTTTATATCACAGTTCAAAGCCAGTGCCAAATACGAGCCAAGAATAGCAGGATAATTCCAAATAGGTTTAACCATAAATATCCAAGAATAAAAAGGTAAAACTATTCTTAAATATGAATAATTTTGTTATAAATTGTTTCCATTTTTTTTGCTCTATAATCTATACATATTCCAAAAGAATGAATTCATATATTTCATTCTTCTTTCCATAAAGACACTAGACTTCAAAAAAGTCTAGTGTCTTTATGGAAAATCCTTCCAAATAACTAAAGTATAAATTTAATTATTTATTTTGTCTTCCTAATAATCAACATGCAGCATTCCTTATATTTTAGCATATAAACTTTTAATCTTATTTATGTGTTCTACAGATAGACACGTAACATTTATTTTTAAAAAGCACTTTTCCCAGACTAATGCATTTTGGCACAAACTATCAAAAGCAGCACACCCAGCTGCCAAAGTCATTCTGTGAATTCATTAGTAGGACACTCTGCAGTAGCATTAATCTACCCTCAGGAACAGCGTTAACGTTTGTAGATGCCTAGGCCAGGAATCACAAATGTTGAGGTTTCCTAGTATTGGGCTTTCCTCATCACACAATCTCTTAGGTTGAGAAAGCTACAGTGGTTCCTTTGGCTTTTGTAAAATTACATTGTCGTAAGTTGCTTTTCCTAAAAACATAAAAATATACAAATGATAAAATATTTTTCATTGTTACATTTTATACTCTTTTAAAAAATGTAAAATAGGCTTTGAAATATAAAAAACTGCTGCATTTAGCTTTTTCTAAATAAATTTCAAACATGTTCCAAATATTGCAACTAATGGTACAATGCAGCATTAGACTAATTCTTTTCTATCTCCCTTTGTAAAAGTTGTCTATCTAGAATTTTTTCTCCAAAAGATTAAATTATTTTTCCCTTAAATTGTAAAAATACTTTGCAATTAAAACAAACTTTTCTGCAGGTGAGATGCAAAATGATGTATGTGAACAGAATTAATATTAAATTATAGATGTGGATGTTGAGGCATGATTTTTCCTGGAGAAATAGCATAAGAAGCAATGTAAATGGCTCATGGTAGTGATGATCACTGAGAAATGTGAGTAACAATGGCAGGAATTTCTTAGGCACATTTGCCATACGTGTAAGAGAAGTCTTTGTACTACTGCAGAACGTCATGAAGCACCATTCACTAGTGAACACAAATACTTTGAAAATTTATTTGATATATGCATTATTGACTAAAAATGGAATTCATTTTCAAATGATGAACTAAACACTTTTTGATTATTAAAATTTATGAAAGTCTTTTCCTTAATTAGTGGATTTTTTTTGGTTTATAGTATTTTTTAATAAAGTAGAAATAACTATTTTTTAAATATAAAAAGATTATGCAAAAATTTGTTTAAAACCATTTCTCTTCTAGATTTCTCATTGTGCTAGGCATTAGTTGCAGCATAAAATCAGAGTTAAGCTTAATTTACACGAAAATGTGTGGCTTTATGTATAATCATTTTACAAAACCCCCATGATATTAAGGGGAGCGGCTTTTGGAGGAAGTTACTTTTATGTTTAAGTTTGTCAGCTAAATTCAAACATGGTTGCGAGAGGAAAGTGACTCTTATGATGAGTGCATATTTTTCTTGATATTGTTTCATCTTTTTTAAAACTCAGAACCATGGGCACTGATGAACTAGGACATCTCTAAGTGTATAATGAACATTTATTGAGCAAATAATATGAAGTTGGTGGAAACTAAACATACATAAATTGTCTTTACTATTCTCTAAACAAGTCTACACAATTTTACTTTAAAAATGTATAAATCAGTTATATGAAAGGTAAGTAACTTGTTCGTGGTCATATAGTAAGTTCAACTTTGAGCCAGATTTTCGACACAAATTGACTGACTAGGGCTTGCAGCTTCAGCCCTGAATGAGCCATCTCTGTCTAATGCTTGATTTTCTATCAGTTCTCTTCTGATGACTCATTCCATCGAGTGTTTCTAATCATGACTAGCTATTAACTTGAATTTCTGTTTTTCACATCAGCTCTGGCTGCTGAAAACAAAGGTAGCTATTTTGATAATGAACTCAGTCAAGATTATGAACAATCAGCCTTTTTCATGCAAAGACACCTACAAGAGCATCTTCACTTCTCTATTTGAAACTTATTGACTAAAAATATTTCTCTCTCCAAATCAATTACCTTATGGGGTAATCCTCAGTAAATTAGTATATAAATATTTTGTTACGCTATTTCTTTCTGTAGTCAGGTCCTCCCCTGACTCATTCAGTACTCTTGCATCCAATTAATTCTCTTTTCTCTATTCTGTGTAGCACTTATAGTTGGTGTGCTAGGAAGAAGTAGCTTATAGCCTGAGAGCTTAGTGGGAAAGCTGCAGTACTTGCACCTTTTTTCTTTTTTTCAGGAGCACACAGAGAAAGCTACGGCGGTAATTACTGTGATCTCAACATAAAGCTACGCCATCTCATCATTTACTCAGTGTTCTATGCCCATATAATCCTGCCCTTTAATTCACCTTACATAATGACAAGCTGTACTTTAAAGAGAGGAATTTTTTTTTCCCCAAATAGGTATAAAGATAGGTATATAATATGAGAAACAAGAAAATAGAGCCTTTGGAGAGAAGGAAGGAAGAAGGGAGATTTATTTGCTGGATTGAAGTGAAAGGAACAATGGGTTTACACATAGTACTATGAACTATGGAGTGTCTTCATGTGTCTGTAACATAAATTTCAGAGTTCATCCCTAGGCCTATAATGTGAATTAATATGTTGGCCATGGTAATCTAAAATGAAAAAAAAAAAAAAAGAAAACAACAAATAGTGGGAAAAGAGGAGAGACAACTGTGATCTAAATGACAGGCAAACAAAGAAGTCTGTATATTAGAATGAATTTTAAAATGGTACTGATTAGTTTATGTCTGGGTTCCTAAACCAGTCAGCAAGCAACAAGCAAAAGAAAAAAGAGTACTGTGATTCCTTTAAGGGATCTGAATACTATAAACTTAAGCCAAATCTGGCCTGTCATTTGCTTTTATATTCCCCAGGAGCTAGCATTATTTCTACATTCTGAAATCTTTCAAAAATATAAAAAGTATAGTATTTCTGATACATAGAAATTTTTCTCTCTTGTTATGTGTTTACATAATATCCTTAATTTTGCCACTTGGCAAGCAAAGCCTAAAATGTTTACTAATTGGGACTTTATAGGAAAAGAAAAAAGAAAAAAAGGAAAAAGAAAAGAAAAGAAAAGAAAAGAAAAGAAAAGAAAAGAAAAGAAAAGGAAAGAAAAGAAAAGAAAAGGAAAGAAAGGAAAGAAAAAAGAAAAGAAAAGAGAAAAGAAAAGCCAACCTCTGGTTAAACCTATTCAGGACCGGCCCTGGAACTGGAGACAATTCTCATAACCAGGAGCTTGGGTGGTAGATGAAACTGGCTCAGGACAATTAATGAGTATTTTCATACTCAGTCTTCTCACTGGAACAAATAGTGCAAGAGTATATATATATGCACACACATAGGTAAGTGTATATATATATATATATACACACACACACATGCGCGTATATACATTTCATATTATACTTACTATAGATCTGCATATAAAAAATCTGACTTATTCAATATTATAAAAAAGGAAACACTTTTGGAAAAATAGGATACAACATCATCATAATAAGATTTTATCCTATAACAATTTATGATTTTTTAATGTTGTCAAGTTTCACTACTAGTAATGGGCAAACAGTTGTGAGAGTGTTTCTTTGTTTTGTTTTGCTTTTTATTTTTTTTTTTCCCAGAGATTTTCTTCACATGAACAACTTCGGGAGGATGAAAATATAAATTGTAGGAATTATTAATAGGTTACTCTGCTCTATAACAGTTTGGTTACAATCAAACACAGTCTCTGGATTATAGTTTTTGAGACCAGAGAACAAATCTGAAAGAATGAGGATCATTTTTCAATTTATTTTTTAAATTTAAACAAAATAGCTATTCTGCATTGTGTTTTGATTATAAACTAGAGAAAATACTCCAGATAAAAACCTACGCAATATATTTAGAAAGAGAAGGCAGGATGCATGACTCAAATCTTTTTAACTTAAAGTGACTTTCAAATAGCAGATAAACATCTACTGTTTTCTACAGTCTAATCCTGGGAGGTTGATAATCAAGATTTGATTGTTCCAGGTATCAGATAAGGTGTCCCTTGATGACTCTGCTTAAGCAGCATATTCAAGGGAGTTTCCCTACTTACACATATATATTTCTAAAATATTAATAACTATATTATAAAATTATAATCAAATAGATTTTAATAGGTTTAAAGAAAAAAGGCAAGGAAAGTAAAATCCATTTTTTTGCTTATGTATTACAGTAACTATTTCTTTAAAATAACCTTACAGAATGTCTTTACATTTCTTCTCTCTCTCTTTTTCAGTAGAAGTTGGAGGTGGGGAGTTTGCTGGGTTTATCATTAATTGTTTCAGTGATCTGTGCTTTTACTTTAGGGTCTTTTTGTGTCACAAAGATAAAATAGATAAAAAGCAAAGTTTCCACAGTTTATACTGATCAAAAATGCATTTCCTATGACACTTAGAATTAATTTATAAGCATTTTCTCCTCATAGAAAAGATAAAGCGTTGTAAATAGAGCTAAAAGAAGCTGTGACTTCCAGTTCAAACCCTTGTTTCTCAAATGGCTTTCATTTCTGAGATGTCATCAATCTCTAAATCAATGGAACTATTATAAATCTCAAAGTGTCAGAATGAGGACATAATCTTGATGCAGAGGAAGCACGGGGGAAATACATTAGCTACTATAATCAAATATATGATTGCTAAAAGAGTACACAGTGATAACTCCAAATGATATATTTTAATGTATAAATATAATGTCAATCCTCTGCTAAATTCATCAAGTGGTTTTCCATCTCATTCGGAGTAAAAGTTCGAGTTCTTACTAGGAGCACAAAGCGTCATTGTGATAACGCCCCAACCTCATCTCCTTCTACTCCCTCACTCACTTGTTCAGGCCAGCCACGTTAGTGTAGTCAACGCTCTTCCAACAAGTCGGGCACTCTCACGCTTCAGGCATTGTCACTGTTCCTGCTGCCCGAGATGCTGTTGTCACCACACACTCCTAGCTAGCTCTCTTACTTTCTTCAGGTCTTTATAAATAAGTCACCTTCTCTATAAGGTCTGCCTGGCTTCTTTGTCTGCATTTCACCCCACCTCCCTAATACTTCACCTCTCCGTTTCCAGCAGCATTGAATTTTCTCTATGCATTTTTCTTACTTACTTAATCCATTGTTGCCTACCCTTCTCAGTAGAATATAAAGTGATTGAATCCAGGGATTTTTCTCTGATATGTTCACTGATGAATTTCTGATACTAGAAAAGTATGTGTCATATAGCAAGTGTTCATTAAATGTTTGCAAAAGGAAAAAATGTATAGTCTCCTAATATTTCAGGAATTACTCTTTGATGTGAGACCCTTATAGGCAGCACAGTGAGTGAATTGATTCTAATTTTTTTGAAACTGATATATACATAAATAACAATACCTTCTGTCTAAAAAGCTAGCCTGAAATATTCCAAGTATATCATCGGGACTCTAGGCCTCTCTCATGCTACCTTTTGTTCTTTCTTCTCTGTTTGCCTCTGATTAACTTCATTCTCACATGCTTTCTGGCAGCAATGATTCTCAGAAGTTCCATGGATTTTGAAGTCCATGATTCTAGCACCATTCCCAACAGTGCCAACAAAAGTCAATGAAAGGCTCTGGTTGTTTTTGCTGGTCCGTGTGTCCATTTCCAAACCAAACTACAAGAAATTTAGTTTAAAGATCTCAATTGGATATATTGCAATTCTAGAATATGAAAACACTTCATTCCATAAAATAGAATAAGTGTTCCAATGAATTCAGCAGAATAGACTGGCTTTATAGACAGATAAAACAGAAGCAAACAAAAAGTAGATTGGTCATTTCAAAGTTACTTTCTTTCTAAGGTGGAGACTGGGAGACAGAACAATAGAAAAATAACTGGTTCTATATCTTTGCAATTTGTGAATTTCACTGTGTTAAACCTTATGGCGCAAGTGTCTTTTTGATATAATGACTTCTTTTATTTTGGGTAAATACCCAGTAGTGGGATTGCTAGATCGAATGGTAGATTTAATTCTCTGAGAAATTTCCATATCACTTTCCATAGCAGTTTACTAGTTTACATTCCCACCAACAGTATATAAGCATTTCCTTTTCATTGTACCCACATCAACAAATTTTGGTTTTGATTGGTTAACATCAGGTTACTTCAGATAAAAGATTAAAACAGAGGGAACTTCATTATTATGTCCCTGGAAGATTGAAAATAGCCTGTTTGGGGAATTAGCTGTTACATCTCTCTCCTGATCTCTTGGAAGGTCAGATAGCAAGTTAGTTTTAGTTTGAATATGTGGAACTTCATCATGAGTGACTCTATTTTGATTTCTAGTTTGGTCTATTGAGACCTAGTGTAGAAAATTAGTCCAAAATAATGGCCTCTTACAATTTTTATTTAACAGTTGGAAATCTGCAACTAGTCAGACTTTTATCCCATACCCACATACACTGGGACTCAGGACATAAAATATCTGCCCAATTCCTCTATGTGGACCAGTGGTTTCTGTCTCTATAACAAGAAGTCAACAAAAAAGTATTTCTCCATTTGTAATGAGTTGGAACTTCTGAATTTCATGTAGCATGCATTCAGAAACTTTTTTTCCAGGAAGTAGGACCCTGAACAAATCCAGAGGAAGTTACTGGGAAAATAAAAACAAAAATTTCCTGCCAACCCAAAGGACCTCTCCAGAAAGGATAAAAGAGGAAGAAAACAGTCTTATTATTGAATAAGCATTATATCAGAATGTGATACTCATCACAAACAACTCACTAAAAGACTGGAAAAATAGAAAGAAGTCTTACATATGTAAATATTCAAACATATACAACCCATGCATACATATTTTAAAATAAGTAGTAACTATTCCTCAAGTAAGAGGCTTGATAGCACCATTTACCACACATTGTTCCTTCTAGATTTATCTGGTAATTGGGGTGGCCCTCTCTATTTTTGCTAATTGTTTTTATTGAAATGAAACACTTATCATAGCTTTAGGACAGGAGGTAGTTTTCAAACTGGATTAAGGTTGCTAGCTGAAATTAGGCTCCTAGCTTGCCATAGGAACTGGGTGTTAGGAGGTCTGTCTCTCTTGGTGTCTATACATCAAAATCAATGAGATGGGTCCTGACTACTTGAAAAAGACATTCCTGGGCCACAAATCTGGTAAGAGGCTTATTAAGAAGCTTATTTAGCTTGTAAAAAAAAAATATTTACATACATTTCAAAGAAAGAAAACACACAAATTTTCTCATGTAAATAATCTAAGAAAAAGGGAGACGTTCCCATCCTTTATTTCCAACTGGGAAAACTAGCCTCTTATTTTTTAAATTGTATTTGCCCTTACAAGGTGAGTTTTGAAAAAGTGGAACTGTATTAAATAAAAAGAGTACATTTTTGTGTGGACAATTGTAGTAAATGGATTTTTTTTAGGGAGCAGTGTGAGTCGTTGAATGGAAGGAGAGGGTCAGAATCACTTAGAAGGCAACATCTAAAAGCTGAGCACTTTAGACCAAAAGATTCCCATACTAATGGTGCATAATGACAGAAGAATGAGTAGCTAATGGTCTCTAAGAGAAAGTTCTTCACCGTATTTCCCCCCACAGGAATAGACCTATAAATTGCATTTTATATTTGACACTTAGAGATTGTAGTTTAATAATATTCTTCAGACACTAACTAGGTTCCCATGCTAAATTTACAATTTTTTTAAAAAAACAGATGCCATTGTCAGACAATGCTCTTTTTTTAACTCTTTTTTCCCCTAAATGTCTTCATCTCTTAATTTTTATTTTCATAAATGTAATAAGCACTTCTGGTTAAACTGTCAGGATGAGCTAATATGCAAAGTCTTTCTACTCCAAACTTATAGAAAAGCAGTTTGAAATAGAACCAGAAAATTAACTCCTTAATTGTTCTAAGAAAAGGAAAAGAGAAAGACAGAAAAGTAGGAAGGGAGGAAGGAAGGAAGGAAGGAAGGAAGGAAGGGAGGGAGGGAGGGAGGTTGGTTGGAAGGCTCCTCTTTGCCAAACTGGAAAAGACAATGAAGAAGAAGATGATGACACAAATCCAGAGTAGTAAAAATGAGTAAATTGTTTAGCTCATGGTAATATTACAATGGGCAATCCACTATTGGTACTGGAGCTTTAATTCTGAGAGAGAGAGAGAGAGAGAGAGAGAGAGAGAGAGAGAGAGAGAGAGAGAAAGAGAGAAAGTGTTTGTGTGTGTGTTGTTTGGATGTATGGCATGGTATTAAAGCTGCAAGTCTTGTGTTTGTGGGAATCTAAAAACCCTTGAGAGACTGAGTATACAAAGGGCAATGACCAGACCATATATAGAATTAGAATTCTCACCTAACCTTTAGCCAAACTGCAACCTCTGCAGCTATCATTCCTGCAAAAGGTATGCTTTGGCCAATAACTGCCAGCTTTTCTAATTATTACTCTTGACTTTCCAAGTCAGGACCAACCAAAGAAAGTCAAATATGTTTTTTAAAGCAATCATATAGGATGCCTAGCATCTAGAAAGCTGAAATCCAGCTTCCTCATGCCAGGAAAGTTCAATCAAACCATGCCTAAGCCTTTTCCTTTTTCTCTTTAAAGCTTTCCAACTCCCCTGCCTGCTTTTGAGTCTCCTCCAAGGGCAAGTGATGGTGGCTGACTTCCTTACTACAGCAAGCTCTGAATAAATTGCCTTTGCTTTTTCTCATTTGGGTGGTCTTTGTTTATGTCCACACACCGAAGGTTTGGCAGAGGCAACTGCACATCCACCCCAGGTACTTAGGAATTTTAAAACATCCTGTGTATGCAGGACTATGCAAAAATTGATTAATCCAGAAGATGAACAATTATTGTCCTTGTTTTTCTTTTCAATTTCAGCAAGTGGACAAAATTTCCATGAGAGTTAGTAAAAGAAACAAACTAAACAAGGAAATACAGGTAATAACTTTTTTCATGCATTATAGCAATTGTCTTTTTTTTTTTTTTTTCCTATTTGGACTGTGAGTTCGTATAGATTTTTCAAAGGGAGATAATTATTTATTTGCTGTTTTATTTTTATGCTGTTAGTTCTTTCAGCGTATCCTTAATTGTCCATTCACACTCAAAAAGGATTAGTACATGTTTGCCTTCCCCCTTTGCTATTGTATGGAAAGAACTTTTCTGTCTGTGTCTCCTGGGAGTAGAAATTCTGAGTGGGAGCTGTGTGAAGCAGAGCAGGACAGGTACTGTCCACAGATAGGGCTCCCTTGAGAGCTGTGGACTCCAGATAACTCAGTATGGAACTAAACCTTTTGCACTTTATTCTTGTCAGTTTGTATATAGGGTGAGTTGGGTTTTTTTTTGTTGTTTGTTTTTAAGTTTAGAGGGGAAAAAAAGAAATCTCAATTTTGCCCTGTCTTTGCTTATAGCCTGTGTTCTATCTGGGAATGGGAGAAGGATAGGAGTATATAACGATTCAGTTGGCTGGATTTTTAGTCTTCCATGAGCTCCCTCTGTCCATCCCTGCTCTTATCTCAGTCCTCTGCTATCGTTAGCACAAAGCCCCATCTATATTCCTTGCACTGGGCACATGAACTGCCATATAGTCTAGAGATGCCCCACGTATCTTCCCAGAATCCTGGCTTCGAAGTTCTCCACATTCTTCTTCCATCCATACTCTTCACAAAATGTGATTAATTCTCTAATAAGTTGTTGATTAAAATCAGCTTTCACACCTAAGCACTATCTTTTCTACATTACTAGGAGTTTCTTTCTGTCTGCACCTTCAAATTTCATTTTAGTTCAATGTTGAACAGGCAAAGGTGATGTTATCCCAGCTATTGCAATGAGAAAGAAAGTCCTCAACTGAGTCTGAGTTCAACCCAGCTGAAATAAAAGGTGGAAGAGTTTTAAGAACTGGAGTAAGAAGATCATAGGCCATATGCATTTACTAATTGATTTTATCCAAAAGAAAAATAAGCTTTCTCCTATCTGCATGACAGGAGAAAATTTTATGACCTGGATTAAAGTGCCCTCAGGAGTTAGGCTTCTGTCTTCCCAAAGAAAGTGAGAAATAGAAGTTGGGGAGATGACTCCCAGGTCCTTGAGAAATACAGGTATTTCTGTATTCTAAAACTGGCAAGCAGTGTTTAAAAAGATTTAAATCTCAAGAGTTGAAGGAAGGATTGTCAATTACAAGTTTTCTAAAGTAAGTGCTATACAAAAATGGAGGCCAGGAGCCAAGAATTAGAAAGTAGTTTGTCCAAAGTTTAGTGAAGCTGGGGGAAATGTTGGTCAAATGCAATAGATTTCCAGCTAGATTTCATTAACTTCACTCATAGACTAGTGAAGTATGTAATGATTCAAGAAACCATTTGGTAGAAAATCCTAGACTAAGACACCTTTCCTAATTCATTTCATTTGTTATACCCTAGACAGTCATTTCACTTTTACCACTTAAGAAATGGAGTTCATGAAACTAAATAGTATTCTCTTTACAATTTAGCTTGTCTTCACTGGCATTTATTTTATTCCTTATCAGAAAAAATGTCCATGAAATAAACAAGTCTATATAAAATATTTTATGGTCTGACACAATTTATTGTTCTTGAAAAGATCTCGTACATTATGATGAGATATATGTTCAATATCAATCAGAATCCCAAAGATTATGAACGGCTAAACAAATATGCAGCAGTAAGTAATTATCATATTACATTTCAAATATTTAGTGGAATGTTAAGGTAGTTCATTTGTGCAATATTAAGTATAGATGTAATCGGTGCAAAGGATTAATTTTTGTAAAACAAAAGGGATATATGATTGACATAAAATTATTTAAAGATTTTAAATTTGGAATAGATGTTCTATATTAGAGGAGTGAGCTGTGAAACCCTTGGTATTTTTCTTTTGTTGCTTGTCTTCCTTTTCACTGCTTAGGTTGATCAAATAACAAACATTTAATTACAGTGCTTAGAGTTTGGGTAGCCATAATTCAAGGAGATTCTACCTCTGGCTGCTGTAAGTAAATAAGCAATAACTCATACATATGTGTGTGACATGTAGAGCCTGACGAATGTATACCCTTGAGTGTGTTATTGACTTTAATTATTTTTAAATGTTTTTGTAGTGAAGTTATATAACCTTTTGGGATATAGGCATCAAATAAATTAACAGCATCTCAGAAGAAAACAAATGAAAAAATGTTAAATTGTCAGACTTTGATAAAACTGTTATGTGACTCAAGTTTCAAGTAACCAACATTTTATCTAAAACATGCTTAACACCCAACCCCAGCCCCACACCCACCCCCAATTAATAGAGTTCTGAAAAATAGAGCTGAAGGGAGAGATGTTCTGGAATGCCTTTTTATCATCCCTTTGCCTTCAGGAGGATTTTATATATCTTTATCACACGTATATTCTTATCTGAATGTGTGTTCTATTTGATTAATATTTTTACTAAAATACTGATATCCAAACAATATAAAGTAAGAATCTGAGACAAGAAACTGAAGGATCCAGTTTATGTTCATAGCCACATGCTAACTCTGTCATAATAGAAACTATATATTTTGTCATAACAATTTTACTGGGTTGTAAGAATTATATTAGTTAATGTAAAAATATAGTTTCTGAACTATGAAGCACTGTATAAATATAAGGCATTGTTTTAAAGTTGAAGGTACTAAATATAAACTCCTGAAATTACAATCTTTATTCTAATCTCTTACCATTCACAAATGTTATGCTTATCAGCTTTATGCAAAACAAGCTGTGAACTACAACAACAACACATCAACTCTCCTCAAAATTGACTACAGATTATCTTGCTAGTTACTTACAAGTTGATTTACAATTTATTAAAACCTAACCACAGGAGTTTTATTGACTTGTTTTTATCAATATGAAGTTGCATGTGTGAACAATTCTGATGCTCACGTGTAATTTATTCCCATTCCAGTGTGTAATATTTGCATGACATTAAAATAAGGAACTGCTAGTCAAGAGAACACATTCAAGTGACCTCCAAAAGTAACTGTGAAGCACTTGTTTTATTAATTTAAGCAGGGTAAATATTTAGCAATACTTGTCAGCAAATAAAATGTTTGAAGAGCAAAGGAGTTTCTTCAAGGAACTGTATTCTTCCAGTAACTTGAGAGATCTTGGAAGAAGAATCTTCCCCAAAGCCTCCGGTAGTACATATAGATTTGCTAACGACTCAATTTTTGCCCAATCAGACGTGTGTTGAACTTCCAAACTCCAGAGCTATCAGATAATAAATCTGTTTTGTTTTAAGCCACTCACAATGTGTGGGAAACTGCTAAGGCAATGATCTAATAAGTCTAATAAAATAGGTAAGTTTCATAATGAAAGGGGGTAATAGATTAAGTAGGGAAGGAAGAATGAGGAAGAAAAATAAGACAAGAATATTGAGAGACTGAAGGCCATTTTAACTGTATATAAGATATATTAATTTTCTGTGTAATACTTGGGTACATGAGATCACATTCCTTTTTTTGTTTAAATTAAATAAATCTGCGACTTAAAAAAACAATTGCCAACATCAGTGGCATGATATATATTGTATATCTGTATTTCTTTTATTTTAATTTTGGATTTATATCTTTCAAGGAAGACCCAGATGAACTTTTGTGAATATTTTCATGGAAGCTGGCCTCTTTCAGTTACTTTGAAAAATATGCTTCTGGAATTTTTATGATTTTTCAAATAATTTAAACCACTAAATGACATTGCTTTATTTGTAAAGAAGTTCTTGTTTGCATTTATCTAAATTGAAATGGAATTATGGGATTTAATTTTAAAAAGCTACCCTCATCTCACTTTAATCTGTATGTATTCTATTTTCCTTTCCTTTTGTCCATTCATTTTGCTTTTGCCTCCCCCTCCCCCATCTTCTCATTTTCTGTACTCAGGCAATAATTTTTGCTATTTTAATTATTGATTTTAATATCATAGAGAGGGATAATTCATAGTTCATTTTTTTTCCAAATGACCCTCAATTCTTAACAATTCTTAACCATATACACCTGAATATTTTCCAGAAAGTCTATGATTTTGTTAAGAATATCCAAGAAAATGTTATTAAAGTTTTCCTACAGGAAGATAAGAGAAGTTTTCTTTCTCCTTCCTCAAAGAGGAACTGTTCAGGTGGCCTAAGAATTGAGGCAGAATTTCTGGCCAGGGAAATGTGGTGTACATAATTCTAATAAAATACATTTCTTCTCTTCTAAACTCTACTTACTATTGTAGGACCTCCCAGTACACTCAAAGATTCTCTCAACAATATTATTTGCTGCTCCAAATTAGTTGTTAGTGGTGGGCTGGGGTGGTGGTTGTGGTGGTCTTCCAGTTGGAGAACAACTTTTATTTTTGTTCTGAGTCATTAACTTTATATAAACACATAACGTATTTAACACTTCTGGTTTAGAAAAAACTTCTTTATTTTTCAAGTGTCTTAAGTATATGAAGAAAAAACATAACTGAATTTATCTAATACTTAACAGGTCAAGATCTTTAAACTTAAAACTGAAGACAGTATCTATTTATTCTGTGTGCCAAGTCATCAGTAATACAGGCTTTGAAGAAAAGGGAAGTTTTCTAAATATAACATATCTATATGGTACCAAGGAGCCTTAAGCTGGCATTTGAATAGAGATTCAAATAACCTTTACTGAGGATCTGCTATGCACCCTGGGTATTGAAGAAGAAGATTGTCCTTAAAAACTTTATGATCTATTGGGATATAAAAGTAGCTTAATATATGATCATTTTATGATAGACATTTACACTGAGAGCTTTGAGAGCATATAGGAAGGAACAAATGCAAATGACATTGGTGATAAAATAAGGCTTCCTGAAGCAGATAGGCAGGCCGATAGATAGGATGTGGGGAGAGAATGACAGTTCTGTTTTTAGGAGCTTAAGCTGCAAACTAAGAAGAAAGAACAAATATAGAGAATTTAAGGGGAAATGCATACATTTCATGATAGTAGGACTTAAAGAGAATAGAGAATTAACGCTACTTTTCATAGTATAGTAATTATTTTAAACTCATAAATATCTGTGAAGTGATATTTGCGATATACTTATTTAATGAACTCCACACACCAGCTCTCTTTTAATATTGGATTCTTTAGAGATATATTTATGGTGGACTTGGTCAGTTTCATGAGCTTCAACTCTACATTTTCTTTTAGTGTGGCTTTTTGTATTGAATGACAGAAAGAGCCGAAAACAACATTTTTACTTCAGATATAAAAGGTAGAAATGAAACAGAAGCAATTCTCTCACTATGTTAACTGTTTTCTCCTGGAAAGCAAGGATGCAGAGATGGTTTTGCCCGAAATGTTTTCCAGTGCACCAGTACTGGGTTGTGGTTGTCACAAGGTGATCATGTCAATTAGGGTCAGAATCAATGTTCAGTGTCCATCACCTGCTGATATGTGTCAAGACACATTTGTTGCTATGGTTACAGTGACTTCCTGATCCCAGGTTCCTAAAGAGTAGAGAGGAGAGAACCTTTGGAATATAATAAATCCATTGGCAACATCTAATAATCCATATTCTGATTGAAGAGTGGTTAAAGTTTATGGCCCTGGAAAGTAGGATGCACCCAGAGTGTCCCTCTGAAAACCTAAATACTTTTATAATTTTCTCCAGCCCTTTCAACAGTTTTATAAATGTACCATTCCTCTTGTTAAAATACACTCTTATTAAAATACTGTACAGTGGTCTCCGTTTCCTATACTGAACTTAACCTGGAACATTACTGTAAACACAGACCTAGACAACTCCTTGACTAAACTATTGCACACACAAGTTGGAATGAAGATAAACAACAACAGAGACACGCAGTGCACATTTAAAGGGGTTCTATCTGTAGGTAAAATTGGCTTAAGCTATGAATCTGGGATCTTGTTTATAGGAGTGAATCATTTTACATTAGCTGATTCATGCTTGTGTAATATTTATAGCAACAATAAAAATAAATAAATGTGACTTAATTATATTAAAAACCTTCTGCACAACAAAGGAAATAATCAACAAAGTAAATAAACAACCTACAGAAGGGGAGAAAATAGTCAAAAAACTATACATCAGACAAAGGACTAATACCAGAATCCACAAAGAACTCAAACAAATCAAAAAGAAAAAAAAACCCAAATAACTCCATCAGAAAGTGAGCAAAAGACATACACAGATATTTTTTAAAGGAAGATAGAGAAAATAGTTGTATATTTTTAGAGAGTGCATGTGATGTGTTGATA
>CAUYRT010007469.1:0-16912 GCA_963574885.1 Lepilemur ruficaudatus
GCTAATATTTTCTATGTATTTTTAGTTGGCCAATTAATTTCCTTCTGTTTTTAGTAGAGCCGGGGTCTTGCTCTTGCTCAGGCTGGTTTTGAACTCCTGACCTTGAGCGATCCACCCGCCTCGGCCTCCCAGAGTGCTAGGATTACAGGCATGAGCCACCACACCCAGACCTCACTTCATTTTTTAAAACAACTTTTTATGGCATATTTTAGATATTTCACTTTATTTTTTTTTTCTCATTCCTGCTTTCTTGTGATTGTATCCCCAATAAAGCCTGAGCACACAAACTTTTGCCTCAGTCTCTATTTTCCAAGGAACCTAGCCAAAGACGGCTGCAATGGGCATTCTTAAACTTTTTTGTGCGTGTGCACATGTGCAAAGAGTGTCCTCAGAATATGTACCTAGGAGTAGAATTACTGAGTTGTAGTTGCGTATGCTCAGATTTACTAAGCAATGCCAAATTGTTTCCCAAACTGGTTTTTACCCGTCTCCACTTTGATTAGCAATGTATGAGAGTTCCTGTGCTTTGCATCCTCTCCTAAACTTGGTGTTGTATATGTTTGTAATATTTCTAATCTGCTTGGGATGCAATGGTATTTCATTTGGCTTTACTAAGATTTCCTTGAATACAAATGAGGTTGAGCACCATTTCATATGTTCAAAGGACATTGGTATTTCATCTGTAAAATACCTATCTGTGGCTTTTGCATGTTTTAATTGGAATGGCTGTCTTTTTGTTCTGATTGGTTGGAGTTCTTTGTATATTTGGATAGTAATCCTTTCTTAATTATATGTCTTTCAAATATCTTCTCCCCATTTTTTTCCCCACTGTTTCTTCCACATTGATCTGTGATGTTTGCTCTGTCATAAATCAAGTTTCCACATATGCGTGGATCTGTTGGGGATTATCTATTTTGGGGATCTATATGTCCATCTCTGCTGCAATACCACTTTGTCTTCATTATTATAACTTTATAATAAGTCTTAAAAATTGGCAGGGCAAGTCCCCTAGCCCTGTTCTTCTGGTCTATTTTGTCTATTCTCTGATCTTTTGTTCTATCAAGTTTCTCACTAACACACACACACACACAACCTGTTAAGATTTTATTTGTAATTACATTGGATATTTAAATCAATTTGTACTTATGCTCATGGGGTTGATTGGTTTATGATTTGTTTTCTGTGCTTTTTCTTTTTTAAAATATCATCTCATAAAATGCTTAAGAGAGTTTTTCCTATTTTTGTATTCTTTAGAATAGTTTATGTAAGATTGTCTGTAAGGTGGAACTCACATGTAAAGTCACTTGGGCCTGGATTATTTTGATCACATATTTTTAATTACCAATTCATTTTCTTTAATCATTAGAAGACCATTCAGGTTTTCTGTTTCTCTTTGGAACATTTTTTGGTGCTTATATATTTCTAAGAATTTATTTGTTTTATCTGTGTTTTAAAATTTATTGACATAATATTGTTTGTATTGCCCTTTTATCTATTTCATCCATGTTATAGCTGATTCATGCCAACTATTACTTTCCTAATATAGTGCTTTGGTCCCTTTTCTTCTTTATTAATTTTACAAACAGTTCATCTTCTTTTCCTCCCCAGCTATATCAAAATATAATTGACAAGTAAAATAGCCCTCCTTGGTCTTGGGCTCTACCAGAATTTCACAATCTCCTACCTGGATCTCAAAACTCCCACAAAGGTAATTCTTTATATGGATAGCTGCCAAATTATTGTTGCTGTGGGGGTGGATACAAGTGAAGGACCTCCTATTTTGCTATCTTGCTGATGTCATCCTGTCTTTTAGTCTTTCCTAAGAACTACATTTTGGCATTATTTGTCACCTCTATTTTATATCTTCTATATCATTAATTTCTGATCTTGGGTTTATTATTTCTTTCCTTCTATTTTCTTTAGATTTATTCTGATACTCTTTTCCTAACATCTTCAGTTACATGCTTAGCTCATTAATTTTGAGGCTTTTTTCTTTTTAAATTATTTTTGGATTAAGATATGTACACAGAAGACTATATATATATATATGTATCCAGTTTAATTAATAATTAATAAATAACCACCATTCAGATCACGAAATAGACAATTACCAATTCCAATATACCTCTGTATGGTCATCCTTGATTATAGTCCAGTCCACTCTCGGCCTTCACGATGTAGTTATTACCATTATGGTGTGTGTGTGTGTGTGTGTGTGTGTGTGTGTGTATGTATGTGTATACATACATATATAAAATTTATGTAGGGTAACCTTTAATAAAATATGGTATACTGTTTATCTAACAGTTTATACCAATCTATTCTCACTGGGTACCAATTTATACTCCATCTACCTGTGTATGAGAGTTCCCATAGCTTCATACTTGGTATTCTCTAACTTTTAAATTTACTGTATCTGGTAAGTGTATAATATATGTAATTTTATTTTATAATGAGTACTCCCTGATTGTTATTAAGATTGGGCTTCTTTTTATATTTTTTTCTTTTTTAATGTGATCATTTAGAGCTATAAATTTATGTTGAAGTACTGCTTTCTTAGCACTCTACATATTTTAATACAATGCAGTTTATTATTTCATTCTAAATATATTGTAATATTCATTATGATTTCTTCTTTCACCTAGGAATTATGTTGAAATTATAGTTAAACTTCCATACACAGGACATTAATCAATTTCTGGGCTCAACTAATTTTGTCTCCAATAACTGCAATAATTGACTCTGTTTTCAAGAATTTTTTCCCCAGAAAGTAATGAAATTTATAATCATTCAATAAAAGTTAATAGTGTAGACGGGGGAAAAAACTACCTTGAAACAGATGATAGGCCACTGGCTGGGTTCATTCTCAAGGATACTTGTTTTAAATTCATGCCTCAACAAAATTCCAAATTAGAATTTTTTTTTTGGTTTTCTTCTTAGATACCAGGTCTCACTCTGTTCCCCAGGCTGAAGTGCAATGGTGCTATCATAGCTCACTGCATCCTTGAGCTCCTGGGCTCAAGTGATCTTTCTGCTTTAGTTTCCTGAGTAGCTGGGACTACAGGCATGTGCCCCCACACTAGGATAATTTTTTAATTTTTTTGTAGAGATGGGGTCCAGTTGTGTTGCCCAGGCTAGTCTTGAACTCCTGGCCTCCAGCCAATGTTTTTTATTAAATGATTTCTTATGAAAAATAGAAAAAATATCAAAGTGGATATTAACATCTATAAATTTTTATTGGCACTTAATTTATAAGTTTTAGTGATGTTTTATATATGTCACTTAGTTTGACTCAACAGTAGCCCTGGGTGATGTATGACATTATGATTTTCTTATAAGTGGCACAGTTCAGAGATGTTAGGGGCCTAGACTAAGGCTATGGGAGTGTAGATTTCTGTGTATGTATATGAGAAAATTGCAGGGGTAATATAAATAAGACTTCAAAACTCATCCGAAATAAGATTAGTATTAATTTAGATAGGCATCACAGGAAAAGGAACAGATTTTAAATGGGAAAAAGGAAAATTTGAGGAGCTATAAAATCATTTATTTTTATTCATGGAGCTGTATGAAACATATATTTAGAGGTAAAAAGCAAAGAAATGGTCTACATTCACCTGTGAGGAGGCGATGATAGGACCCATACAAGAGGATGAGAGTATCTAAGGGAAGGAATGTGGACTGTAAAGAAAGGCAGGGCTTTGTCTACATTTAAACACTAGGTAGAGGAAGAAGATAGAGCTAATGAGACTAAACTAAACTAAATGCAAAAATATGTATGAGATAAACTAGAAAAGTATAATTTCATGATAGGCAAGGACGAATATTTCAGTAAGGGAAAGGTTATACTTACCTATCTCAGTCGCTATAGAGAGGCTGAGTATTAAGAGAACCATGGAGAGTCCATAGAATTTGATGATGAAAGAAATCATTGGTAACCTTATTGAAAACAACTTCAGTGGAGTTGTGGGGGCAGAAGCCAGATTGTAGTAGATTTATGAAGGACTCAGTAGTGAAAAATAATAGCTTATTCTTTCATTCAGTTTGATAATGAAGAGAAGAGAAAGAGTTTAAGAAAAAGGCAGGCAGATTATAGATTTGTTTATTTGTTTATTTTTTTAGTAGTGACATTTCAACATATTTTTGAGTGTGAGAGGAAGTTACTAAAACTGTAGAAAGGATTGGAAATTCAAGAAAAGGAAGATAAAATAGGAAATGTGTTAGAAAGATTGTTGAATTTGTGGACAAGGGATTAATGCTCATATGCTGGCTCTGCCATTTTCCAGATACATGTTTATGGGCAAATCATTTACCATTTTGTGGCTCCAATTTTACTCATTTGTAAAGTTAGAATAATTATATTTACCATATCCACCCTGTAGCATTGGTATTAAAATGAAATAATATTTACAGAAGTACAGTTAGAAGTGACTCTACATCCTACAAAAGAGTGCATGACTGTGATAAGTGATCATTAATGTTGATTATTTTTTATTTGGTATATATAATATTAATAAAGGTAATAGTGATTCTATTGAGAAAGTTCTAGAAGATAGGGTTATGGGTTCAGATATAGTTTCTCCTTGAAAATGGGTTTAGACATGACTTCTTCCAAAACAGAAGGGAGTAAGATGATCAAGTTTAATGGAGAAGCTTAGAGGGTGTAATTATAGAATATTTAGGGCTATTTTAATTCTAAGGGGCTCCAGTTCAAATTACAAATCAATTATTTGGGAAGAGCCTGAAAAAATGTGGGTATACTGCTATTCTTACATCTTGTATTGCTAGCAATAGCCTATAGCAAATTATTTTATCTTCAGTTATTTCTCACAAGGTTCAATATTTGGTCGACTCTTCATTCTGTGAGTGCTTATATCATCTATGAAATTTTGTCTGGAGTTTCTCTAACAATATGATACAAGAAAATATTTTATGAATAGTATGTACAGAACATTGTAGTATTTCTCAACTTAGTATTACTACCTTAGTAAAGTAGTATTTCTCAACTTAGGATAGTTCTAACGTTGAGATGATTCTGCCCATCTGGGGGTGTTTAGAAATGTGAGGGGGCACTTTCTATTGTCACAATGACTAGGATGCTGTTGGAATTCTGTGGATGGAGCCCAGATCTATTGAATATCCTTCTGTTCATAGGAGAGCCTCATATAATGAAGGATTGGTAATAGCGTTCTCTGCAGGGGGAGGGCGATCATAAAACCAATATTTTTTTGCCTTAAAGTAGTACAAAATTTCATTGTATATGTAAGGCATAAACACTAAAAGTTCCATAGCAGTACAAAACACTAAGAAGTATGTAAAATAAATGGGAAAGATAATGGCACTAATTAGAATAAGCTACATGATAGCAGGGACCATACACATTCCATTTTTTCCCTGGAAAAAAGTATGTCCCCAAGAAATATTTATTGAATGAATGAATGCATGGATGAGTATATGATATAGGATTTGAGAAGAGGGATATCAAGAGGAACAATGTGGTACAGTGGCAAGAGCATGGGATTATGAATCAAGGGTGAGGCCAGGAATTCTGATCTTTTTTGGCCCACAGACTCTGTAATTTTAAACAAGTCATTAAGTTTCTGGGTCTTGATTTCATCATTTGTAGACAGAAGCATTGTACTAGATGATTTCTAAGCATCCTTCCAACTGTAAAATTCTATGTTCTATAAACTGGGGGAAGTTATGTGAGGAGATGGAGTTTGAATTAAGTCTTAAAGGGTAAGGGCCAGGCGCGGTGGCTCACGCCTGTAATCCTAGCACTCTGGGAGGCCGAGGCGGGCAGATCATTTGAGCTCAGGAGTTCGAGACCAGCCTGAGCAAGAGCAAGACCCCGTCTCTACTATAAAATAGAAAGAAATTAATTGGCCAACTAAAAAATATATACAAAAAAAAAATTAGCCAGGCATGGTGGTGCATGCCTGTAGTCCCAGGTACTTGGGAGGCTGAGGCAGAAGGATCATTTGAGCCCAGGAGTTTGAGGTTGCTGTGAGCTAAGCTGACGCCACGGCACTCACTCTAGCCGGGGCAACAGAGTGAGACTCTGTTTCAAAAAAAAAAAAAATTAAAAAAAAAGAGTCTTAAATTGTAGAGCAAAGGGAGAGAGTACTTGGAAGGAAGGCAGTATAAGCACTGCTGTTATAGAGTAAGCCTGAATATTCAGCCCCTTCTGGAGGGAAGTGTTCTTGTTGGAAAGTAATGGTTTATAAATTATTAAAATCAGGATGAAACACTGTTAGTGGCAGCATTTTAAATTTAGGATAATGAGGTGAATTTAATCCTGTAGATGATAGACTTTGCTTCTGCTTGACTTGGTCCTGTTTTTGAGTAGCATGATAACCTCAGGTCTTTCTTACAATGTTCCCTCCACCAGTTTAGCCAAAATTTGTCATATAGCCTTTGACACTATAATTTGAACTGTTGACCTTTCTCTGCAGAGCAACTTTAGCCCTATGTGATATTTCCCTAGGTCAGCGTTTCTCAAAGTGTAGTCTGCTGATGATAACTTCCAAATCTCCTAGGGGACATGTTAAAAATGCAGATTCTCAAGTCCCAGCTGGACCTGCTGAATCTGAATCTCTAAGGGGTGCTATCTAAGAATTCACATTTCAAACAAGATAACCAGGTGAGTCTTACATACAGAGCCAGTTTCATGGGTGTGTAACCTATACAATCACATAGGGCCCTACACTCAAGGGCCCTGAGCTTGGTTTAATGCTCTGCTTCTGCTCTGTTGAAACCCACAGTAATTTTTAACAAATAATTTTTGTCATAATATTTTTAACAAAGGGCCCTACATTTTCACTTTACCCTGGGCTCCACAAATTATATATAGTCAGTCCCATTTGTGAGAAGTGCTAAAGTTGGAGAACCAATTTCCTAGCTCATTCTTACCTGCTATAAGCTTTAATGTTTAAATGACAAAAACTTTGTATATTTTTTAAAAGTTTAATATAGTTCAGTGTGGTTTGTTGAGAATACAGAACAGAGATTGGGAGGCTATTTGGGCGGCTATTATAATAAATCATGCCTGAATTGATAAGAGTTTTAAAAAGGATGGGAGTAGTAGGAATGGGAAGGAAGTAATGAGTGTCAAAACCAAAACAAAAGAATTGGTGAAACTTGGTAATTGATTAGTTATAAGCCAAAGGAATTTCCAAGCCTTGGGGCTTGGATGAATGAAATAGGCTTGCTAGGATGGGTATTTGGGTTTGAGAGGAGAAAGACATGCCATTTTTGATACATAGCACTTTTGAAATGGTGGTAGATAACCTGGGCAGAAATGACCAGTTGGAAATTACAAACTGGAGCTGACTGATATAGAGATTAAAGTTTTGAGAGCCTTCAAAAAAGTGGTAACACTTGAAGCCATGACATTAGGTGAATTGGACAGAAAAGATGTAGAAGTGTAAGGAAAGTAGGAGACTAAAGAGATATCTCTTACTATCTAGCTAGGAGGAAGGTAGAGGAGTACTCACAAAGTGGAAAAGAAGAGTCGACATAGATACATTAGGAATCTTAAATTTATTTCAGGTTGGAGTCCATGGAAAAGACTAGATAACCACTAATTCTTTTCAGTATAATGACTCTGTGAGTTGATCACACTGCCCAAATATTATTATATGGCTAAGTAATCTCAATATCATCAAGATGTTAAAATTTCTCTAGTCATCTTCAGTGATATCTTACATAGCTACATCATTTGTTAATATCTGTTATACTGCAGCTTGCCTTAAGAGTCTATTCAAAGGAGTAAGAAGAAAGTCCTGTCTAGAGGAGGTGATTTGTTACCTAAAAGTCAAAAGAAAACACATTGGGGATATGGGGGATACTTACAAATAAGGCATTATAGTGACTGGGTGTTTTAGTCCTTTTTGTGTTAGTATAAAGGAAATACCTGATGCTGGGTAATTTATAAGGAAAAGAGGTTATTTGGCTCACAGTTCTATAGGCTGTACAAGAAGCATGGCACCAGCATCTCCTTGTGAGCGCTTCAAAGGGCTTCCAATCAAGGTGAAAGGCAAAGGAGAAGCAGGCATGTCACATGGGGAGAGAGGGAGCAAGAGACAGAGGAGAAAGTGCCCAAGCTCTTTTAAACAACCTGCTCTCACCTGAACTAATAGAGAGAGAACTAACTCATTACCCTGGGAGGACACTAAGCCATTCATGAGGGATCTGCCCCCATAACTCAAACACCTCCCACTTGGCCCCACCTCCAATACTGGAGATCAAATTTCAACATGAGATTTGGAGGGGACAAACATCCAAACTGTATCACTGGGTAATGCACATGCTTTAGCTATATCATGGTATAGTTCAGAATTAAAAGAATGAATGTACTTTCTTGTTAGAAGACACAGGCAGCATGTTTTCTAATCCATTATGATGGAGCTTTGCACAGGAAGTTTGTTTTGAAATTGCTGTCACACATTTAGTGGCTGGAAAACACAGACTCTCATGCTGTCACCACCCACCACATCTGAGGAGGTAAGTTTTTTTTTTTTTAAGGGGATCATTGATCCTGTAGACATTTTTGCATGTTAGCTGGAAAATGCTGGTCATGACAGAAAGTAAGTCAAGACTCAAAACTATAATAATAAGTTTTCATTTATAATTTGAGCTATGTCTCTTGCACAGAGAAACAAGTAAATTATATGAACCCTTTTCTGTGATGAGAACAGATCAAGTGCTTTAATAATACTTTGCAAATCTTAAAAAGAGCTCCTGACATCAATACATCAGCTTGGAAGCTGTATGAAGCAAAAAATTAATGCCTGCCAAATCAATGTCAGTCTTTTATCCCAAAGCTAAAATTAACAAAGACCAACCAACCTTCTAATATGTCCAAAAAACAAAAAGAAAAAAAAAGAAAGTCCCAATGCCCAATGTGTGCTTTAATTAATGCTCAGTGTATGTTATTAGCAAAATATTTGATGGTCTACCAATTACCTTTGGAAATGAAGACAACTCTCTTAATTAGCATCTTTATAAAATGTCCTTAAAATTTTTATTCTTTGTGAAGACTGACTTTCAGTGTAAGAAAATCTAGCATGATTTTGAGAAATTTGAGAAATATATTCTTTAAGGAACAAAAAGCCGTTGAGAACTCATGCAACTTTGAAAAGCTACTGGGCAGTGACCAAGGAAAGGTCTCAATTATTTTTAAGTCACATGAAGAAATGTATTGTTAAGTTGTAAGCAAAATTGTCAGCAGTCTCATGATGCCTCAACACAATGGGCATCCACTTGAATTAATATTTTTATTTGCCTTGTGCTTATTAGAGGACATATGGCAGATTTCTGTCTTGGCTGTGAAATGCTCTGATTTTAATTTTGGTAAAATCCTTAGCAGTCATCTCATGCTGTATTTGATGGGAGGCTAATTTCCAACATTCCGTTAACAAGGTCTCTTCAATGAGTATGAGGCTTTAAAATGAAATTTGCATATCTCCCATGCAGTGATTCAACATCCAGTCTCGTTGCTTCTTTGTTACTGTGAAACATGATGCAGATTAGTAAAGGCATTTGGTTCTACACCTTTCCCATTTCTCCACTGATAGATATGTTTGGATAGATCTCTTATTATGCTAATTTCCTTGTGTTATCTTTGCTTGCCTGGGACCATGGAACAAGAGAATTCACAAATTTTGGAAAATAATAAAATGTTTCTCAGCAAGGCAATCACAGGAACACATTCAGCTGTGAAATTCATCATGAATTATACAAATACTTCCGTGTTTGTCCAGCATCAGGATCACTGAAAGGAGGGAGAATGGAAGATGTCTATTTAATGATAATATATACTTTTTGCTATTTGGATAATACTACCTTATCCTTACATTTGAAGAGTATAAGAGAAAATTCAAGATATTAACAAAAGGAAAGACTAGCGAAACATTATACAGGTAGAGCAGACTGATGGGGAGAAACTAGGAGAAAGGAGGATGTCACATTTGCCTTGGGGTGGATGAATTAGGTTGCCTTGTCTGTGAAAATGTAAAACCAGTGGTAGAACCAGGAAATTCATAGAGGTAATATAGGGGTTTCAAAAATGATTCCAAGGCAGCTAGTCAATATCAGTAGTAATGCTGACAGTGATGAGGAATTTGGGGGGTGTTCTGGAAACATGTTTTACCACAGTCAAATTTTAGGTCATAGAAAATGATTCATTTGAAATGATCTTATGGACAGTCAGAACAAGGGAGTAAAAATGAATGGGGAAGGTGGATAAAGATTTCCTATGTTTAGGTGAAACTGAAGCTATAAAAATAGAATTTCAGTCTGTCGGAGTGAATGTGGAGAGACTAGGTCAACCTCATCTCTTAAACATTTTGAGGAACTTGAGGGAGGAATTGTCTGTTTGGAAGGGAGCATTCCTAGAAGCCTTTGGGCAGGCCACTTTGGGGTTACTTATAGTGCCATCTGCTGTCCACAAAGAGCTCCATGCTGTGGTAACTTGTTTTGATTACTATACTTTATTGATATGTAGTGAGTGAAATAAAATAACAGAGTGCATTCATTCACCAGCAACTGGGATGAAAGTGTATTGTTATTATAAAAGGCTTGAAGGTACTCAGAAGTCCCCAGCCACTTATGTAGTTAATTCAAGCAACATGACTCTCATTTTGCTAACCCATCACTCTCTCTGACAAAAAATCATTGGAATAAAAGTCTATCTTTCCAGGCAATGGAAATGAACAGGGCAGTTTTCGTAATAGCTCCAATAATAGCAGTGGGCTACAGGATTTAAGCAGTCCTTCTACAGTGAATAACAAGGAGCTAAATTAGTGAAACTGATGTGGCTTATATATTTATATATGTTTGTGTGTATATCAACCCTATTTCCATCTGTAGAAAGAGGAAGACTCTTTACAAATTATTCCTTGAATTATTGATGCAAATTTCCAAAATTATGTCCTTTTTGCTATTAACATAAATATAACCATTGTACAAGAATATGCATTCCAGAAAGTCATGCCCTTTAGGAACAGAATGAGTAGGTGGGCTAATTTGTATTTTAAATAAATAACTTGGGGGAAATAAAATTTCCTTGGATTTCTCTGTTGTTCCTGTAAAAATCTCTAACCTCCTGTGACAAGGACATATATACAGCATAAAGATAAGGGATATTTGCTTTTATTTCCCCTAGGTACATTTTACTATTTACATACAATGAAAATTAGACCTGTCATCACTTGTCTAGTTAATTGCTCTGACCCAAGAGGGATAAATGGTTACAACTCAAACTAAGTTCGTAGGTTAAGACCCAAGGTATCAGAAAGCCTGGAGGCATTTTCCAGACCATGGAGACATCTTCAGAGTTTAGCACCTGGAGACACTTGGGATTTATCTAACTCTTAGAAAGACATATTTACATTCTAAAAGGTTAGGTTGAAAATCTAGGATCATTTCCATTCCATCTCAAAAAAGCAAGTACCCTCCCTCCCCTTTTTCCATTGGAAAGGAAATTGGCATCTTTCTTCTGTATATAAAGGGAGAAAATCCATTGTGCTCTATTATTCATTCATGAAATGTCCATTACTTTAGTAGGAAATTTGACACCACTCTCATCCTGTTACCTCAGGGATAAGGTTAGGAGTAATGTTAAGGTGAAATGTACTTATTGTTTACTGCAAGGTAATTAATAAGAAACCTATCTTTGATCCAGAACACCTCATGTGAACACTAAAAAAGGTGAATATTAAAACCAAACAGATTGTATGGTCAAATTGACTTTAGTGAAAGGAAGAATACTGCAGTGACATTCTTTTGAAACCTTTCAGACTTAATATGAGGCACTGTACTAGGTATTATAGCATCCTATATAATTGTAGCAGTCTGTGCATAGCTGGTATCATGGAAGAAGTTGGTGGAGCTTAATATGTATAACAGAAACACGGGCTTCATAAGGGCTATGAGGAAACTTTTATTTTTTTATCCACGAACTTTCTGTTAAAGTGAGAAATTTAAAAATGTTAAAAAAAAACCTGCTCAATGTTTCCATAGCATTATATCAGCATTCATGGAAAATGTAAAAATCTCTACTCCAAAAATATTCATTTTTCATAATAAAATACAACAATATTAATTTTTATTATATGTTCATTGAATAAATTTAAATGGAATTAAGTGGCTGGGTGCAGTGGCTCATGCCTGTAATCTTAGCACTTTGGGAGGCCAAGGCGGGAGCATCATTTGAGGCCAGGAGTTTGAGACCAGCCTGGACAATAGAGAGACCCTGTCTCTACAAAAAAAAAAAAAAAAAAAAATATATATATATATATATATATATCAACTGTTGTTCAGACTGGACAACTAATACATAAATTCCAGAGCCCATTTCCCCCCCCATATACAGGAAGAGTATTGTGGCTTGTTATTTACCTTAAGTCTTTCAGTTTATTTCATATGCACACACTCAAGCTTAGTGCCTCACAGCTTTGTAATATACTTTGGTTTGTATAATAGAGTATATCACTTAACTAGTTTATAGTTGTTTAAAATTTATAGATTGTAAACACTTTCTAGTTTATAAATTGTTTTGTAATTAACTAGCACAGTCAATCCTTGTAACAGATATGTGAGGTAAGCATTTATTCTCATTTCTAAGATGAAGAAACTGAGGGTAAAAGAGGTGATAAGGCTTACCAAAGTCAAGAAGTTTGAGAGCTTGGCTTGAATCCAAGGTTTCGGACTCCAAATCTATATTTGTTTCAATCACCAGATATCTTATAACTTTCTCAGAAAATTCAATAAAAATTTCTAAATTATTGTGGCAGCTTATGGAAATACTTTATGAAATATTTAATATATATAGTATAGGGGTGAGGGGAAACTTGTCCTTTTCCCCCAAAAGATCAACTCACAATTAAGGCAGATTAATAAGAGAAAGAAGAGAAATATTTATTTACCAATACATGTGCAGGGGGAGAATCACATAGTAATTACCCAGCATCCCAATGAAGTTCAGATATTTTTATACATGCCTTTTAGAGGGGAAGAGGAAAATGAGGAGTATAGGTAATTCTGTTTAAGGGCCATAAACAGTTGCTAGGGAGGATGAATGGATGGGGAAACAGATTGACTTGTAAATTAACCTGAGAGATAGGTATTATGTTTTAAATGAGTTGGGCCAGGTCTGGTTGCATTCTTCATCTTTCCTGAAATATCTCCAGATAACTGGGAGAGGAAGAGAAGTCCATTGTCCCCTTTGATCTTGTGATCAGGTCAGTCTGGTTTATGCAGATAGAGGGAAAGCCTCTTCCAAGAGTCTGTTAATCTCTAATAGCCTTTAACTCAAAATATTCTTCATATTAAGGAGTCATGTTTTGGAGTGAAATTTTCAAAGGTTCTTCAGTAGGCTAAAAATTGTTACAGAATTTAAGATTGTGATGAGGATGGATGGTTTTAAAATGTTAAATAACTCTTTTGATATCCTTGGAAAGAGTACCTATGGAATAGGCATTCTATTGAACTCCATACTAAACCCTAATTAGTGTCTTCTATTGATAAAAACCAGAAAAATTGACTTTAGATTTTGAGATATTCCATTTTGATAATTTGGTCATTTCAAGATGAGAAATTTAGCTCCTTTTCATGAAAGGGGAAGTTGCAAGTTTATGACTTCAATGAAAGATTATACATTTTACCTTGTTTGTAAGTCCTATTCAGTAGTTTCCATAGCACCAAATTACATAGGAATGTTAAGGACACTGTGGAGGGGTGGGATATGCTTGAAAAGTAGTTACAAGTTATTCTTACAGAAAATGTTCCACATTTTCTTTCCAAAGTTGGATGCAAATAAATAGATTAAACAAATATTAATTGTAGTCCTTTATTTAAATCTACCAAAATCCATATACCATTGTGGATGGTTGAATATCAATATCCTTTTCAATTATTAATTTTTTTGTTATTGAAGCCCTCTATAATTTTATCAAAGCTCATTTCTGAAAGTAAAAAGATATAAAGTCATCATGCTTTACCAAAATCTGCATAATTTTGGCCATCTTTACTAGAATTTTGGTCATAACTTTGTCAACTTTCAAAGAGTGTTTAACAATTCTATACATCAGATGTAGGAAGTTAAAAGGAAGAAGCTGGTAGAGAAAAGAGAGAGAGGAGATAGTCAGTTTAAAAAGTTGGTAAGAAATAGTATTTGTGGTCAAAAGATTTTACTCCCAATTCTTCATTATTTAAAGATATAATTTTTTTCATGAGAATTCAACAATTATTGAAACTGAAATTATGTCTATTTTTTCTGGATTTAATGTGAAAGATTTAAAGTCAATAAAATTTTTATTTATTAAATGGAAAAATTTTTAAATGAAAAATTCAAAGTATGCAATTATTTAAAAATTTAGTTTTATCAAACTCTAGTATTTTTGTTTGATTAAACTATAGCACACTTTTTTTCTCATGGCAATAAAAAGATAGTTACCAGAATTTTACCTCTGCAGTAACTCATTGACAAAATAATTATGGAAATAATCATTAAAGACTATTTCATAATTCATAACTGTAAGAATAAAGGCAATTTCATAAAGCAATTCCATGTCGAATATGTATTGCCATTTGTTTTCCAAATATAAAAGCAAATATAAACACAAGGGATAATTATGCTATATTCAAATAGAGAAATGAAAACATCTTCCACTTGTGTAGCTTCTATCAACATTTCAGGCCAGAGATCTTTAAAGGACCAATATTGTTCTGTTTCTACATGTTTCCACAAGCCACAAACCGTTTGCCACCCAGGTTCCAAACCAGTTTCTGGTTTTGAATATCCAAACTCTATATCAAATAGTGAGAAAGGCAAGAAGAATTGCCTTCTCTTTGGGATAAATCAAGCAATATTAACGATGTACACTGAAAACATCTACAATGACTTCATATTTTTTTAAAATGTATTAAATGGAAAAGGCCTGATTTCAGCAATATAATAATATTATGGAAAGCAAAGAGTTTCATTTTATTGTATTTAGCAGAAGGAGTTAATGTAGAGAACTTTATGGTGCTTATCACCATGAAGGGCTTATTTATGGGAGCAGAAAAGCACTAAGCCTATCACAGCAGTGCTGGCTGAATTTCAGAAAAATAATAAAATGACTCACTTGAGATTTCCAGGGCATAGTCCTTCTACATTTTCCTACTTCTCATTTGCTTACATGGGTACTCATAAAGAAGCATTCTCAACTGGAATCTTTTGTTTCTTTATGAGCAAGAAATCAAATTTCAGGCTGGAAGACTGATAATCACCTGTAAGAAGAATTTTCTCTTATAGACAAATACATAATGAAAATATTGACTAATGCATTCTATTTATTTACTAAACATCTCATGAACTTGGTCTCAATTCTACCCAGCAATGTACATAATGAGAAATTTATTAAACAAAATAGTGCAAATTTGATAAAATAGTCCAATATTTACATTCTTGGGGCAAACCCGAGGCTTTAAACTATCATGACCTATAAGAAACAGTTTAATAGTGAAGCAGAACTTATTACTTACTCACAGCTGTCCTAGCTCTTCATGCACAGAAATAATTAATACAAACCCATGAGATTTTGTTTTCTATTACAATTTGTATGTATAAACCATTATTACAAACTACAAAACAAATTCTTCATCATTCATCCTATTTCAACTTGATGTTTATGAACATTGAACTTATTGACAATAATGAGGACTAGAACATAATTTATGTTTGTGTAAAATTTTTCATTTTAGATGATTTATGTTCCTGTATTCTCTCTTACTTGCCAAAAAATCTAGACAATGACTTGATGGAAGAAATATTCTGTTATTTTCAAACTAAGTATAGCTTCTTTTACTTTTATTATCCATCTACTATTTAGAAAATATTTTTTATCACAGAGTTTATTTCAATTGACATTACAGACATTACTTCAGGATCACAGCTTCTTGGGAAGTACTGGATATTTATTTCTACCTACTTAGATTTATTGGGACTAGAAGCTTCCACTGACATAATGAATATTGACTAGTCACATATAACAACAACCACCACAAAAGTATCTTGATTTACGCATAGAGATACAGTATAGATATTTTTATTGTTAATAAATTATAAGTATCTTAATTGCATGTAATTTGACACAAGTATTTTAATGATTGTATGTGTATTTGATAAGTTAGCTAAGACATCCAGGAAAGTCAATAAAATTACAATTTGATTTTTACAAAAAGAATGTGATCTCATTATATGTTGAGGCTCCCATTACATGTTTGGGCTTTTGGTACAATTTGGTCAGGTTATTTATCCATATTGCTAAAAAGATCATTATGATTATGTATCTTTGGTAAGGTCATTGGCTGGTTTAAATGTCATTTTCTGTCAAACGACAGAAAATATCTAACCAAACAACAATTACTAATATCTGTACAGAGTTTTACAATTTGCGAGATGCCGTTGCATGAATATTTCACTTGCTGCTTGCATCTATCATGAGATATAGAGTACACACCATTATCTTCTACATTTGGAAATGATGTTGCCTTTCCCAAGTCACCTAAAATAAAGGGCTGGAACAGGACTTTGAATCAAAATTGTTGGACTCTTGCCTAGGACCTGGCAAAGGCTATCACTGCAAATGTTACTGTAATCATCTCAATATTGTTTTGAAATGCCGTAGATCTAAACATAAACAGAACACAAAATAAAAGTCAAGTGTATCGAGACCCCTAATTCCGCTCCCCAACTATTGGCAACTATTTTTGATAGAAATTAAAAAAAAAAATTCTGATATCTAATACACTAATTAGAAAAGCATGGCTTCATGGAGATTGGAATAACAGAAGAGCTGTGGCTGCTCCTTAGTGGTACTGACTTTCTTATATAATGCTAGCTGACCTGCATTACATGGTAACA
>CAUYRT010007470.1:0-27246 GCA_963574885.1 Lepilemur ruficaudatus
GGTACATACATAGCATGAAACTACTAAGATAATAAAGAATAGACAAAAATACATGTCAGCTGTACGGTAACATACAAGCGACACTCCCATCTACCCACACTAAAAAATTACATAATACTGTCAGAAAAAAAAATCTTAAAAACTACATATTTTAATAAGAAATAAATTCAATATAAAGAATGATAATACTGAGAACCAAGGCATTCAGAGATTTCAAAAGTCATGCTTTTTTTTCAGTTGATCCAAAATTTTGTCAACTAAGTTTTCAAAAATTTGTTCAGAGCCAACATTACTTATAAATGTCATACATTTATTACTTCATACGTTTACTTTCTTCCCCATAAAAGACCTTTGATAAACATCTAAAATGTCCAGGTATAACATAGTTGAGATGAAACTGGATCAAATACTGGTATCGTTTTTAACAACTATCACCTCAAGTGTTTGAGTGTCGCAAATTTATTCAACCAACCAAACAATATAAAAATCAAAATGGCACAGCATATATTGTAAATAAATCAAAACAACCGTATTTGTAACAGAAAGACAAAGCAGTGGCACGTTAAACCAAAGCTAGCTGGATACAAAACAATGAATGTCTATTGCATAGTAAATAAACTGAAATTTCCAAGTGAGACAAGATGGTGGGTGGAGAGGTTACCGAGAAGGTGCTGACTGAGCTCCCTGCTGGCCTCTGACTGTGACGCTGGGAAGGTGTGGAGGAGGGGATGAGCTGATAAGAGGGGGATCCACTGTCACTTGAGATTTGCCACATCTGGTACTGAGCAGTAAATGATGACACTCAAGTGTTTAGATGTAGGCATTGTGCACAAATTGCTTGCTTCAACTACAAAACTAACCGTTTGAACTCCAGGAGAAATTAGAAGCTTAAGCTGAAATGTAGTTGAGTATTTCTACGCACAATGATGCTAGTTTTTCACATTCTGTTAAAGTTCAAAGGTGGGGTTTGCGTTTGGGGGGAGGAGAGGTTACCGAAACCAGCAAAGAGATGGACTACACAAGTTATCTGGTATGATATAGAGAAGTCTGATTAAATTTGGTTCATTTAAAAACACTGTTTCCAGAATGAAAATCACAAAGATTCACTTTTGTGAAAAAGTTTGCTACGTACTCTATTATCTCCAATTAATTAAAAAAGAAAACTCTAATGCATCCCCCTTCTCCAAATAAAACAAAACTCTAATTTTGTCTGTAAACTGATGTTCAGATCACACATAATTTTAATCTCAGAATCCTCTGGGCTAACATCGAAGACTCCAATAACCAAAAGTACTCAATTATGATTTTTAAAAGAATGATGTTTGAAAACTTACTATTCAAGACATTAGAAAAGCTATCAAATTTTTTCACAGTATCAGATTTGGCAAATTTGCATCAAGGTAACTGTGGCAAAAATCATACAATTCGGACCATCAACTCATTGTCTCCCTCATACCTTCTTTCACATACTGGGCGACTGAGTAACATGCATTAACTTGTATTCTGAGGGAGGAGCTGATCTTACGAGACACTTGACTAAATGACCATGAAGGAAAATAAGGCACTTTCTTTTCTTTAGACTTATTCCAATACTTAAAAAATAAAAAAGAAAGACAAAAAGGCTCTTTTGGTCTTTTGTTTCTTGACAACCACCAGAAAAAAATCATTTCATGAAATAAAGGGTTTCTTTGTTCTTTTTCTTTTTTTTTATAACACTTGAAAGTATAAAATGCTACATTTCCAAAAATATATATATTTTTTTCTGCACCAGCACCCTTGTATAGTAAAAGTATCTACTTTTTGTTCATTTGTTTCAATGCACTACACTTTATCTACAATTTCATTACATGTATACAGCAAATAGGCAAGCATGGCTTTTACATCCTTAAATGATTTTTTTCTATACAGGGAGGTTTAAAAAAAATACTTGAACAGTTTGCCCAGTAATGTGACACATAATGCATGTACCTTGTTCTCATATATTTTTTTAAGAAGGTGTAAAATAAAGGTTCAGTAATTTTAACTCAGATAGTTATCTTTTTAAAAATAGTGTTGCAGTTTTGTTCTTTGCATTACTTTTCAAAACTCCGTAAGTTTTTCTTCCATGGCACACTTTTTTCTAATACTTCAAATTTTGGCAGGCAATATAAAAAAGGCTGCAACTTCTGCCCTTTGAGGGCACTGTAGTGACTAAACAGCGTATCAAATTTTGAATACTTTTTGAAATCACTTCACCAATGACATCCCTGACCAAAGGTTCATGCATGATGCATCATCACACGGTACATTCAGAGAGAGCTTTGACTTCGCTACGAGAAGAAAGATTCCTAGGAGTCTCTCACAGTAACTGCCTCTGTCATCGAGTAGTTAAGGGCCATCTGTCTCCCCTTCTTAAGAGAGGCCTTCTTACCGTTCGCTTAGGGTGGGACATTAAAAGATGATCAGTGCTGTGGGATGAATTGGGCCTTATTGCTTTACTACTATTCAGTGCAGGTTCTAGAACCACTTTCACCCAAACAGGGAAAAAAAAAGCTCAGTTGGAGGACAACAATTTCTTTGTCTTTTGTTTGGTTAGATGGTAAGACGAACGGACAAGTGCCTCAGCTCGCTGCACTGACGACAGGCAAGCAAAGGCGATTACCAGTTAACTGATCAGCAGGCAGGCATGGTCAGGTCATCATTGGGTGAAGAGTTCAGAGGTCAGAAGGTCATAGGTTAGTTGCCGGTGGCGGCTGGGTGGTTAGAAACAAAAAACAAAACAAAAAAAGAAAAGAAAAGATAGAGAAGAGATTAGTTTCAGCTAGTGACGGCTTAATGACAACATGAAAAACTAATCACAACTAATAAAAAAAAAGCATGTTTAATTCTGACAAACTGATTGACACCATCTACAGAATACAATAAAAATCATGACAATTTTATATCATGATTTGAACGAATGAAGAAGAGCCCACTCCCACAAAAACAAAAAACAAAAAACTGGTTAAAAGGGAAAAATAGAAATAAAATACAACTAACAACTAATAGTTAGTAGCAGTCAATGAAGGAAATTGAAAAACAACAATGAATAGGTTTGGTATACAGAATTTTGAAACAGTCAGTACAGTTATCAGTCTCTGACTGCTATTAAGCATTAGTATTCTCTTGGATGCAAGCATTAAAGCAACTATTAATGATGGATGTGATTATTAATAACTGATGATTAACAGAAATGAATCTAAAGAAATTTAAATTTCTATGAACAATTTGGTTCAACATAAACTCTGGGCCAAACAAGGTTTCTTTTGTTCAATAAATGTTTATTGCTTTTTCAATTATTCTATGTACAAACAACATGGAATTTCTTGGCCTCATGATACAAAGCAACACTAAACTGTAGTCTATCAGTGTAGGCAACATCATGGGAACCAGAAAAAGGCCAGGCCTTTTGCACTAGCCACCATTTTCCAGTTGAAAATACTATTTTACACATATAGAACACTTATAAAATGCACTTGCATGTAAACACTGTAAAATCCTGCCATTTAAAATTCTATACTCGAAAAGCTCTAAGTACATCAAAAAATAGAAGAAATTTCTAATTGATACCAATAATGCATTTTAAAACTACAAACAGCTTTCTTTATTCAATTTCAAAGCTAATACTCTGCAAATACAATAAAATCTGACATTTCATATACATTCCTGCTTTATATTTTTATATTTTAAAAGAAGCCACCTGTAAATACTATTTTCTTTTGCAAAATAACAAAAAGAACAAAAAAAATTAAAAAATTACAGTAAAACATAAAGTAGTTCTCAAGTGGAAAAGTTATCATTCCCAATGTCCTTGAGTTGTTCCTTCCTTAATCAGCCTGTTACATTCCTGCTTCACCAAACTTGGTCCACTTAACAGTAGTATGATTTTAAGACTCATTCAACAGCTTAATTATTTCTACTATATTCTGAGGTTTGGTAGAATTTTCTGTACTGTTGCCATGTGACTAAGGCAGAGGAGATGTGAGTAAAAAGATACTCAGTGCAAAGTTAGGTTCTGTGCCACTTCATCAATCACAACTTAGCAAGTGTAATGTTCACAGAGTTTAAATGATCTATATAATGGACTGATTTACCTTCGTATGACAAAGATGCTTTCTAAAGTCTATCATTGAGAACAGTTTATAAATACTACAAAAATATTGTATCTTCAATGTGACCAAATCTTCCCTGAATTTCTTTAAAAAAGTGGAATTTTATTTAAAATAAAAACTGCTGCTCCAAAATCAAAGAAAATAAATATTAACATGATGTAGTCATACTATTTCACAGGTATTTGAAAGTATGAAATCTTAAAGCATTTTTGATATTACTTAAAATTTTCATTATTAACGAAAGTTTTGTAAAATCACTCATAAAATTTTCTGATTATGTGTTTTTGAGTGTGGAATACATAAACAAAGCGAACTACCACTTATATATACCAGTGCACCTAGAATCCATCCTCTGCCAAGTCCTGGCCTCTTACAGTACATGCAGGTGTGTTCACTGTGCAAAACCATTTATAGTTCATTACAACTAAAAAGTCAGTGGTCTTTTATAGGCTTCAAATTCAGTTTTAAAATATGTATAGAGGTGGGTTTATTTTTAGTAAAGAACTAGGTATTGGTCAACCATGTAGTACTCTAATTGCTCATATAGAATTACATGGTTATATGTCCAAGGGCTGAGTTTCCTTGCATTAAATGAATGCTTGTAATAATCTTCTCTTCAAAAGATTTTTAAAAAATAATTTAAAAAAACCTCAAAAATAGAGAAAACAGTAGTATCATAAAATAATTTAAGTGAAGGACTTCGGACATCTCCCTTAGACCCAATGAGTGCATGCAGTGATAATAAGTATACAAGTATTCTGTTATTAAAAAAAAAAAATTAGCAATTCGGTTTGCTGACATTGCATTTTGAATAAAAACAGTGACAGGACTAATCAAAACACATATAACTACAAAAGAACCATGCATGGAATGTGTTGTAATTTTCCAAATACAATAAAATATTCCTCTAATATTTTCAACTATCTCAAGGGACCGGAGTATTAAGTAGGCCAACAATAATTGTGTTAAAACAAAATTATGAGGAATCTTCTAAAAGGAAGCATATGAGGAAAGATTACCAGGGGAGAAAAACTACCTACTTTAAAATACTCTTCAGAACTATTTTAGACATTAGCAATATAAATAAAGCTTCAAATTATTCACAGAGTTATCCAGTTTCTTAAAATGAAAGTGACTTTTAAAAAAATGTCCCCATCCCTAGGAGACATGCTATGATGAAAGAGAGGTGGCACACATGCTTGTACATAACATTTACAAGACGTATTATCTCCACAGTCACTGAGCTGGGGGTCTAACTTGGTTCACTGAATGATCACTACTAGTAATGTATATATTAGTTTAAAAGTCTTCAGGGCTCTTTAATTACATATGATGCTAAATAAATATCAAGAATGTCTTTGGGAAGACATTTTATTTTTTGTGTGGAGAACAGTTGTGTCTAATATTTATCATCAGTATTCAAGGAGACCATATAAAATAGGTAGGTCTTTCACAAATCTATAGAAGATGTACGATTGGAACATAAATCCATCACTTTTTTCCCACTAATATCAGTGACTTTCATTAATTTAATTGTAGGTAAAACGCCATTACAGAAACTTGTAAAAAGTCCTTTTCTACCATGCTTGAAATTTCTACACCTTGTGATGAAAAACTGAGAAAACAATTCAATGTCAATAAACCGAAAACTATCACTCCTCAATAAGCATAAATAATTTATAAAAGGGTCCAAGGGCATATATAGGACACAAATTACAAATGTTGTAAAGGAGAAAAATGAAGACTTATTTTCCAGTCACAGGTTAGTCAAAAAGGATATTCAAATAGCTGGATCGCATATTACCACAAAACTTCAAGAGATAGTTTACCTTCAGATAATATATTTTAGCAGCAAATGACAAAAATCAAAGGATCCATTTTGGCAAGAGAATGTAAGAATAAAAGGGAATTGACTTTCTAATGTATAAAAAATTCAACTATATGAAAGTTACCTTCACAGTCCTTCCTTGTTGATTTCAACTAAGTGCTAAACATGTACACCCTCATGTTTACACAGTGGCTCAAATATTATAAAGAAAAATGGAAACTAAATCTTCAGTTTTCTCCAAAAGTATACAGGAGGCATATATTCCTTTACTTCTCTCATTAAAGCACCATCCGTTCGATTCATTTTGCAATACCAACCCCAAATTTCAGAACAATTGAAAGGTAAATTTTAGCAAAAGTTATTACTGAAAAGTAATTATGGCAATACCAAAATTTAATAGCTCCCCAAATTGACTAATTTACGTTTTAGTAGGAATAAATCATAGTGTACAATAGAAGATTTAATAAGTTAAAATATGAAGGGAGAAAAAAACAAAACAAAAAATCCAACCCTTAAATCTGTCAATTATTACAAATGAATTTAGAAAAGGAAAAGAAACTGTGTGCAGGCAAGCAGTTACATTTTTTCCATCAGGTGTGGTGTTGCAAATTTTACGGACACCCAACGCATTTCTTATAAACAAGAACTGCAGAACTAAACTAACCTCGGTCTGCGGTCACAATCCTTTGGTAAGGATGGACACGCATATCGTGCCTTCGAACTTTAGTAGCCACCGCACCTAGTTAAATTGTAATTACCAAGACAAAGTTAGAAAACATTCACAAGGGGGAAAAAAACATTTAACAGCACGTTTATCAAAATGGATTTCAAATGTTCATTTACTACAAAAGTTTAAGAAACACGTTAAGGCACAGTAGTTTTAAACTTAACCATAATATGTCATGTAAATATGCATCTATTAATATTGCATTCATTTCAAACATCTTGGCCTTAACCTATTTTATCCATTCCTTTACAATCCCCAAGTTACAGTATTTCACGAACTCTATTAGATCCAAACACATTTAAGCTTTACTAGTCACATATTCACTGAAGTGCCTTTCTTGCAGCAGGACTAATTAAATAATGCCGTGTTTAATACTGACAATTATTTGCTAACCTTAAGACCACTTCCAGAGTTTATCACTTAAAAAGGTTTAAAAGCAATTCTTAAAGCCTACAGATTGTGGTTTTAAACTTTGAGTCAATAAGTATGAACTGCAATGAATTAGGTGATTAGTAAAGCAAACAGTATAGTACACTTAGCAGTCAGTATACTACTATACACTCCTTTATAAATTACCATTACTTTGTAATATTACAGACTAAACCAAATTAATAACATAATTTTATTTTATATCTATGTGCAAAAAGTGCAAGTAAGTCACTGACTGCTAGGCTAAGCTTTTTTTCCCCCGGAGGCTGCTGAGACTAAGCATTTGTTAAATTCAGATCTGATGAGGGTTCAGTTAAGACCGTTCTTGAATTCTTAGCCTTTCGTTGGGAAAGCCATACCTAAAGATAAAAGGAAGGGAATTAAAAATTAGTCATCAATGAAGATTTGATGCTAATACCAATCTCCTCACTACTACCAACACACATGTCTGCATCTGTTTTGAAGGGCACTGCTTATGTTAAAACAATTTAATGTGAGACTTGATATATAGCATGCATGTTATCTGTGTGCAAATTTATTATAACTATGCAATTTAAAATAATTTTTTCAGTTCTCCAAGTGGTCAATATCATATTTTACTGCTTAGGTGGTAAAGCAAGAAATAAAATGGATTATAAGATTTTTCCATTTAGTACTCATTACTATTCACCTTATGAATGCCAATTAGACATCTACATATTTTACTCTTTATTTTGCCAGTCTAGTAATTTTTTTATAAATAAAAATTTCCCAACAAGAAACATGTTGCTTTACAATGAGAAATAAATTTTACTGCAGTGCCTCTTGCTGTTTCTAAGCAGTAAACTGGTCCATCACCCCTTATTCACTTTAGATAAGCTACTCATATATAAGTATAATTCCATGTGGCAAAATCAGGGAGATCTTGCATTGAAAGTGCTGAAACAGCAGCTGGTGGCTAAGAGTCCCAGCACTGCAGGAAGTCAAGAGTCAAACTCCTCGGGAACAGATGCTGTGGGTGCAGCAGAGAGGAGTTCTGGGGGAAGGAGCATGCACAGGACCACAGGACAGAGTATTAATAGAAAGGAAAACTTAAACAAGGTTATAGGTTACATGTTATTTTAAAAATGCTTCAAGAAATGTGCAACAGAAACAAGCCTCTCATAAACAGATCTGTGGTATAATTCTGACCTGTAATTACTTTATACAATGATTTAGAGATAAACGGAAAACATATACAATAAAATGTATTTGTTGATAAAACAAAAGGCACCTGAGTGCATGCACACACACAGATAACATACAGAGCACTGTGGCTTTAACTGAACAATGAATTTTTGAGTTTAAATCTTAGTGTCCCAGTTCATTAAAGACTTTCAAATTTTTATAAATCAACATTAATGCTGGAAAAAAACCCTTAAAAGATCAAAGTCTTAAAAGTCAACAGCATGCATGCAGCACCAAGGTCATACACAATTCAGGGAAAAAAAGTATTCAAATTCTGTCTGGTAAAACAAAGGGGTTGCACAGAAAGTTTGTTCCACATTGACTGGTCGTGTTATAACAGCTGCTGTACTCTAGTCCTTCATCCAGCAAGTCAATGGGCTGAAATATCAGGCATGACTGGCATTTCAATCCACTCTATAAAAAAAAGGCATCAGTAATGTCTTTTGCAAGCACACCACTTTTCGTTCACGTAAAACCAAGCGTTTATAGTATGATTTTAATCTTTGCCTCGTGTGACTGTGAATTCAGTAACGTGGTATTTACTCATCTATTCCATACTATACTACTGAAACTAAGAGTATTTCTCATGTTTAATACTGACCAGGACTTCAAAAGACAAAAACTGAAACCTTAAGAAGGCAACTACAGTCATGCACAGAATAACGACATTTAGGGCAACGATGGGCCGCACAAAAAATGGTGGTCCCACAAGATTATAATGGCTATACCATACAGCCTAGGTGTGCAGCAGGCTATATTATCTATGACTGTATAAGTACATTCTATGATGTTTGCACAATGATGAAATCGCTTAATGATGCAATTCTCAAACTTATCCCTGTCGTTAAGCAACACATGACTGTATTTAGCTGATCCCTTTCATATTTTAAGTGATCACAAATATTAAAAAATACACACAATATTAATTTTACAAAGATCTCAAAATATGTTCACATAGAAATTTAAAATTTAGACAATTAAATAAGTCAAAAGAAATATAACTTTGGGAGGTGGAGCTGATGGAGGTGATAGGCCATGGGATGAGACCTAAAATTCAGAATGACCTCAAGTAATGTCAAATGTGCACAATATTTTGTTTAAAACGTATATAACAAATTTACCCAACCAAAGTGGATCTGAAAAAATTTAAGGTGCAATTATTTAAACATGATTTAACATGTTATGTTACATAATGGAATCTCATGAGAGACTGAAATAAGTTTTTAGTCTTTCCTAACGGAAACTTGTCTAGCCTCTCAGAAAATTGATAAAATCATTTCCAAGTTGGGGGCAGCAAAATCTATAAAGAAGAATGATGTTAACCACACAGGGAGAAGAACTTACCTAATACACCACTAGGTTCAATAGGATACTCAAGGATTGATGTAGCTGGTGCCAATGTGTAGGGGTATTCATAAGGTGTGTAGATTAAACCAGCTTCGGGGCCTGGAGGAACTATTGCAGCAGTTGGGTGAGGAGTTCCGTTTGGCATGACAGCGGTCTGTATTTGTCTGATCAAAGGCATTATGGTAGGGCCAGCTGGCGTAGGAGTACGCAGGGCAGCTGGTGGGAGAACAGGCGCAGGCCCAGTAATGATCCTTGGAGCAGCCTGGGCTGTTGCTGCAAGAGAAAAGGCAAGGGCTGCTACAGTAAGCAAAGAAATTCAGAAAGAAGTATAGAGACAGCAGTGTAAAATACGGGAAAATGAGAGGGGAGTAGGAAAAGAACGGAAAAAGCAGGAAAGAAGAAAAATAAAAGGAAATCATTAGTACATGCGCTGATCACACAAAAATGCCAAAGCACACCAATCAAATGCAAATAGCTTTCCCTTTCCCCATGTGATTAAGAACGTGCAAAAATTAAAAAGCCACTGTAAAAAAATGAATTGAGACCATTAAATAGATTATATTTAGTTCATATATTTGATATATCTATGTTTTTTAAGATTCCACAAGACTAAAGGTACATGCAGAAGCACAAGAAAACACTTGCAATTAAAAGACGTTAAAAAATAATTTGTAATTGGAGTCCACAGAAACACAGTTTTGGTACATTTCTCAAGCGTAGCTTTAGTTTCAAATTAAAGGAAGAGTAATTTTCATTGTATTAAGTTAGTCAAATAACCACAAGGGGTGTGTGTGTGTGTGTGTGTGTGTTATGTGTATATATATAATAATATATAAATTATCTGTATCTTTAGGAATTCACTTCATAGAAAGAATAATAGAGAAAGTCCTATTTCTAAATTCCCAATTATTAACTATATATTACTCACATTCTCATAAGTAAATTAAAGTCTACTATTTGTGAAGTAACTACTGCTAAACCAACGAGATTGTTCACACTGTGGAAAGTTGGCTAGGACTTTAAAATTCTATTTCTTTCAAAAAATTAATTTAAATATGATATTATGTTCGTATAAATGACATCTTAGATTGTCTCAAAATATAGATTTCACATTATTCTATTTTAAATATAAAAAAGGAATCCTCTTATGGCTTATAAAAACATGCACAGACACATATAAAGGAAAAATAGGACTGAAAATAGTTATCACCTACTGATCTCTGTGAACTCACATATGAAATCAACAGGAAAAAAATTTCCAAGGGAAAACATGCAAACAAAGTAAAAGAACAGAATTTAACACAAGGATCATTTCATTCAGATATACTTCACTTTGAAAATAAGCTGGAAGCCTTAAATCTGTAATTAATTTAATAGGAAATTTCTTAAAACTTGAATTCAGATTGAGATTGCATCAAAAAAATAAACAAACCTAAAACTTAAGACATGTGGCATAAAATAAAACTGAGTGTCCTCAATTCATGAAATATATGTCTGTCCCATATCAAGTGACAAAATTACTTCAAACTCTTTACTTTGTTTAAACTGTTCACATGTTATGCTGCCAAAAGGAGAAAGATTTGTAGAGAAAACAGCTGAGACAGTGGTAACCCTGGGCCTCAGTCTCATTCTTACGTGATTTAATGTTGGCATCTCTGTAGGTGCCATTCAGAATCGCAAGCTCCATCAGCTGCATCTTCTTCAGGCTGTCTTCTCCTTCTGCCTACACATGCAAAACACAAGAGAAGTTAAGCATTTGAGATCATCCGCATGTATCACAGGTATATCTACACACAAGCCTTAAAACAGATGTCATGTATAACCACCTGCTACAATAAGGAAAAAAAATCAGGAACCAAAAGGTGCTGACATATGGGAGCCCATTCTCTCAGTGATGGGATGTTGATACACAGGATATTCTCAACAGCCACTGGCTGCATTTCTACTTGAAAACTTTTATGTAAGCTACACTGATTTATTAAAGTTCTCCTGAAAGGCTCTGCTTTTAAATGGACATGAACAGAAATGTTAAGATTAAATATAGTATATTTTCTTCAGCATCTATCATTTTGCTAAATATTCCAAACCAAGATGTGTTTAGTAAAAGAAAAAAAAAAAAATGTGATTTTAAACATACAAGATCTGATTGTGGTATTAAGATAAGGGAATTTCATGCTTAATTTTCCATAAAGGAAAATTTAGTGAAGTTATACAAATCATTAAGAACTTATAATGACTGTACATTCTACTCTTTTATGCCACCATCCCTTTCCTTCCTCAATCTAATTAGCAAGTGCTATCAAATTTATGGCAATCTATGAATATCTTTAAGGTCACCATATAATCTATTGTCCAAACCAGGAAAAGTTTAAAAGCAAAAAAGGGGCACTATATGCTATAAAGGGGCACTAAGGCATAAACCAGGATAGTCTCTGATGATTGAAATGTCTGGCCACCCCATTACCTTAGCTTCTTTGTACCACTCTTTCCATTTACTGTTGTCACCCTTGTTCTAGTCATTATTGATGTAGTACCAAAACTACTAGCCTATCCTGTTAATGATGTCTTGTCCTCCAACCAATCTATACATAAAGGCCAGATTAATTGCCCAAAACACAATTCTCATCATAACATTTCTCAACATGCTCGTGTCTCAAACCCGTTAATGGTTTCTTATTACTACCAAAAAATTTCAAAGATTTAAGCTACCTATGATCTGGCCCCAAACTCAAGTTAAACCAATTAATCTTCTACTATTTAATAAACCTATCTCATGTTTATTAAATATTCTGTAAAATCAAACTAGATCATCCCCCCTACTCATCTCTGTGCATATTCCCATTTCCTCCACTGTAAATGCTCCTTTGTATGTCATTCTACCCCTCCCTCTTTCCAAATCAAACCTATCTCCATAAATTTCAACCTACATGTTACCTTCTCACAGGGCCATCTCTACATTATAGTAAGTCTTCATTGAATGTTGTCAACAGGTTCTTGGAAACTGTGACTTTAAGTGACATGATGACTTACAGCAGGTCCTTGAATAAGTCATTCCCTTCAACGTCGTTATACTCGGTATGCCTAAAGTTGCAGTTTCCAAGATCCTACGGACAACATTAAGTGAGGACCTACTGTATACTCTTTCTGCCTTGAATTATAGTTTGTTGAATATCACCACTCTCAAAGAAAAACCAATTGAGAATAGAGTTTACGTATTTATCACTGCCTACTCTCCATGTACCCACCTACACAAGTTATTTGCTAGAACGTGTTTTTTAAATAACCGGTATGACATCTTTATTTCCAAATCCAAAATGTCTAAGTCCTATAGGATAAACTTCAGCCAAAGGAAAAGAAAGCAGCAGATAATGTTTTATCTTTTAAAGCTCATGCAGAGATGCCACCAACTTTTATACACTAGCTAATCCTCAGTATTTACTATTTACAAAGAAAGTAACCCCACAACATAATTTTCTGATATAATTTTCTTCCTCCCTGATTCAAAAAAGGGGCAGGACCAGGACAAGTGACAAGCTTCTCAGTTCTCTTCTCTAGTGCAGCTGTAATGATAGGCAAAACTCTATCTTTGGCATTACAGCAGAGAATGGTGTACTATAATTTATAGTAAATAGGACTGCTAGGTGAGCTTTTAATAAATCACAAGGGTTTAGAGATGAGTGAAAACACCATGAAAACAATGTTTAATGTGCCTTTGCCAACTTTGTAAAAACCTACTTTGCAGTAGAATACAGGGAGAAGATATTTGCTCATGCTTGTGGTATTACTATTACTTGACTCCCATCAGCTTGTACAAAGACGAAGAAAAACATGAATATGATTTCTTTGAAAGACACAGAAATTACTTGTTAAAAGCAAAAACACGTTAATATTGGAAGAGAAGAATTAGAAATCCATTATAATAAAACTCCTTAAACTTGTTTGCTAAAAACTAATAGTACTAAATATGAAAACTTATCAAGATTTCAAATTTAAACCTACATATAATAATGGAATACCAGAAGTCTATTAATAAGTTATATTCTATATAAATAAAAAGAAAAGTCATCCCCTACAGTGAGAAGAAAGTGGTGCAAGTTTGAAAATGTCAGCAAGTAAGAGGACAAATTCACCTTTATTAAGGAAGAAATAAAGATGAAAGAAGAGTTTCGCACGGAGAAGAGGTGCTTGGAAACATGTTTGAACTGAACTGCTTCTCCTGCGAAACAAAACCACCATTCACTCACTAGCTGGTGATAGAGTATCAAACACGGCAGAAAGCCAAAGAGAAAACTGAATGGGAGAACTGCATGTGCACCCCAGTTTGTGTGCAAACGTGTGTCATTTGCAGGGTGCAGGATTACTGAAAACAGAACAGAGATCACCCCAAGAGAAGAATAAAAGAGCAGCACAGCCTTCACCAGGTGTTGGTGTAATCTTCCATATGATGAAATCATATTCATTTTTTGTTCGTCTTTGTACAAGCTGATGGGAGTCAAGTAATAGTAATACCACAAGCATGAGCAAATACCTTCTCCCTGTATTCTACTGCAAAGTAGGTTTTTAAAAAGTTGGCAGGAGCACATCAAATATTATGTTGCTGGAGATGATAGCATGTTCCACTGGATTACACTACATTACGGCAGGCTGTATTAACACCTCCCAGAAGAGCACAGGATTTAGATGGCAGAGTTGGAATTTGAACCCAGATGGTCGTCTCATTCCAGGATGGGCTTCACTATTGTGTTCTGACTATTCCTACCACTCTGTATTCACAGAGCGTGATGCTGTATGTCTCAACAGAAGACAAAGTTTATTACAGAATTACTTTCTAATGGAAGTGGTTACTTCAACCTTATTGTCCTGGTTTTGATAATGAAATTTGGCAGTATGTACCTGCCAAATCACTGTTGAAGATACATGCTACCTCTTTTTCAAATACAAGTTCAGACTGAAAAACCTGCTACTAAGTTTGTTTTATAGCCCAGAGGCTCTAGAGCTTCTATTAGCCAGACTTCAGCCAGTTCAGAAGCCTCTTCCTCTTCTCTCAAAGATAACAACTGATCAAATATGGCATCCTGAAGATGTACATCTCAACTCTAGACATTTCACAAAGTATCCTGTACAACTCTGAACAGGGACAAACATCTCTGTAGTGACAGATCACTGACCTTTTCATTTGTAAAACAGGAAACTGTTCTTAGGCAACCAACATGTCATAAAATTATATTTCATAATGCTGAATTCAAATAATTGTCTGGAGTCTCATAACTTCTCATTTCCTAAGTGTCTGTCCTATATTTTAAAATCATTTAAAAACTGACATATTTTATATGTAGTGAAATCCCAAGATCTTAAGTGCAACATTCAATCAGTTTTGATGAAATGTACATCAAGACACAGACCATTTCCACCAACCCAGAAAGTCTCTTTGTGCCTCAAGCCCTAACCACCAATTTGACTTCTATCACACAATTTAACTTGCCTATTCCAGAATTTCATAAAATGAAATCACACATAATTTTTGTGTCCAGTTTCTTTCCCTCAATGTAACATTTATGAAACTCCTCCATACAGTTGCACGTATTAGTAGTTCACTTGTTTTAATGGCTTAATAGTATATGATTTGTTGTTTATCAACTGCATTTACTGATTTTTGTGCTGTAGACATTTGGTTGTTTCAAGTTTTGGAATATGTGAACAAAACCACTAAGAAAATTCTCTTACAAGGCATTTTTTGTGCATGTAAGTTTTCATTTATCTTAAATATCTCTGAGTAGAGTTGCTGTGTCATCGGGTAGATGATTATTTTCCTGGTATTTTGCATGAAAATATTCTTACGTAAGATTATTAAAACATTATGAATAACACCATTACTTTCGAGACACAGAAGTTCAAAAATGTAACAGATACCTGCTAATAGTTAAAACCTGTAGCATCAGAGAAATGTCTTAAGAATTTCAGAATTTTTCAGATTTATAGAAAGAAAATTTGCCATAGATCATATAACACCCCAGGCAGTGTCTGGGGGAACACTCCTATAACACAAACTTCAACAAACAGAAAAATACATTAAAGACAGGGTAAAGACAGACTATAAACATACTTTTCAGAACTTTTGAGGGCTTGTAATTATGGATGACAGATTATGGATATGTATAAATATATATTTTTAAATTTGTGCCTATATCACAGTACAATGGTGAATGTTACACACACCAATACGGCAAAAAAGCTTCACATATCTTTTTGTATTTCCCATTACACTATCTGACGTACTCCCACTTAATCATAATACCTGGCTTAGTGGCAACAACTTTCCACAGATAAAGCAAGATGAGGTAGATAGGAAGTATGAGGCATTTATTTAACCAGTAAAGCTTAGAACATTTAAACACACACATACATAATGCTATGTCCATTTGGACTACAAAAAATAAAGATTTTTTTACCTTAGGACAGTATGTTCTGGCTTTCTTTAACAAGGTATAAACAGATCCACTTAAAAGTAGTAATGATCGCAGAAAAGAAAAGCCATGTCTCAATAAGCATTTATTTCTTCCACTGCTAAATTCAACGTGATACAATTTATAATGTTATTCTTCACAGTAAGCTTAATAGGAATGGTAAACTTTTGAAAGATTTATATGACCCATAATTCAGGCCACATACTAGCATTAGCAGAGCCACATCATTATTTTGTAGATAAAAAAGACCTCTAAAGTTGATTTGTGTTTTAGGTGGATATTATGAGATCATATGGTTGGGCTAGAAGGTAGGACATACAAATACAAATTGGGAGTCTAAGAGAATCTTGTTTTACAATAGAAGATAAAGAGCAAGAACCTGAATATAATGAACTAAAATCTATTAGTTGTGATAGCTGGGAGAGATACTCAAAAAATAAGAAAATCTACATATAGTGGTTGGGAGGGGGCTTCGAGGCGGGTAAATCCTGTAAAAAGTCATAATGAACAAAAGATAAAACATTCTGAAAGTAAAAATATATTAAACTCATATATTCAGAATGAGCTCTGAGAAAGGTAAAGCGAGTTCACTAAAGTGTGACTGATACAATCACAGGAGTTTGCACGGGGTGTAGTGGAAGACCAAATGAAAAGGCACGGTGAAAGGATCACAGAAAGTTTTAAAGGTCTCAGGATAACTATAGATTCCTTCTCCAGGAACCACACGAGTATACAGCTGACCTTTGAACAACATGGCCTTGAACTGTGCAGGTCCACTTATATGTGGACTTTCTTCCGCCTCTGCCATCCCTGAGACGGCAAGACCAACTCCTCTTCCTCCTTCTGTTCTTCCTTCTCAGCCTACTCAATGTGAAGATGAGAAGGATGAAGACCTTTTTGATGACCCACTTTTATTTAATAAATAGTAAAATATATTTTCTCTTACGATTTTAATACCATTTCCTTACACAAAAAAGTATGTGTTAATCGACTGCGTATGTTATCAAGTAAGGCTTACAGTCAACAGCAGGCTACAAATAGTTAAGTTTTGGGGGAGACGAAAAGTTATATGTGGGGCCAGGCAAGGTGGCTCACGCCTGTAATCCTAGCATTCTGGGAGGCCTAGGCGGGAGGACTGCTTGAGCTCAGGAGTTCGAGACCAGCCTAAGTAAGAGTGAGACCCATTTCTACTAAAAATAGAAAAATTAGCCGGGTGTTGTGGCGTGTGCCTACAGTCCCAGCTACTTGGGAGGCTGAGGCAGAAGGATTGCTTGAGCCTAGGAGTTTGAGGTTGCTGTGAGCTAGGCTGATGCCACGGCACTTTACTCAGGGCAACAGAGTGGGACTCTGTCTCAAAAACAAAACAAAAGTTATATGTGGATTTTCAACCATGTAGGGCTCAGTGCCCCTAACCCCTATACTGTTCAAGGGTCAAGTGTATAAGCAAAACAGGTTGCACATAATTTTAGGGGGTTAACTGTAAGTATTAAACTCAACCATGAAGATCTGTGATTAAACTGTAAATTAATTCCAATTGCTCTTGCAAGACTTCCAAGGTAATGTTGCTGTATAATGTATTCATCACAGTAATGAAGTACTCTTCAAAGTAACTCTTTGATTCTTCAAAGTAATCCATTTTTCACCAGTAGATATTCATGATATATCCGAACTATCAAATCTTGACAGTCTCAGGAAGAGTAGAAGCAGAAAGCTACCTGGCATTCAAAGCAATTCTAAGCACCACTCTGAGATTCACTTGTACCCAAATTATTTTTGGATGTAGTCATTGTGGTGACATTTGAGGCAATTAACTTTGGTTGCCATTTCCATCTTAACTTGTTTTTTCTTTGTTGTTCCCTCAGATATCTAAAGGTATACCTTCAATGCAAATAACTTACTAAAAGTTTGAGCCTCAAAGTCAGGCTAAAGCAGAACAAAGTAGGGAAAGGAAGAAGTATAGGTGACAACCTAGTACTTGTGATTAGCGTCTGAAATGGGGGGCAGTCTTGTCGGACTGGAGCCCTCAAACCTGTTTGATCTCATGCTACCTCCAGGTAAACAGAGCCAACTGAATTAGAGGACACTCAGCTAGCGTGTGCTGGAGAATCTGGTGTCAGAACTGATAAGCTGTAGGTGGGGAGAAATCCCTACATATTTTGGTAACCAGAGATCACAGAAGTATTCTGGATTGTGAGAGTACAGTAACAGAAATTGAGTTTTTCCCCTTATTCATCAATATACAAACATTGGTCTTTTATTAACAGATAAATATTTTTGAGAATAAATGAAATCAGGAATCAATGAATTGAGAACATTCACATTGGCCGTCCACTATTAGTTAAAACTTGATCAATGTTCCCAATGGAAGCAAGCTCTTTGTTGGGGGTGGTTGGTGCTTTAAATGCCTGACATGAATATTTAAAAGAAACAATTTGTTGGTGGTAAAGGCAATTGCTCTGGTTTCAGAGTTAGGACTAACTGAACTCTAGATTTGCCCTGTTATAACATGGTTTTATATTGCCTTTTTTTTCCTTTTTGTTGAGACACAGCCTCACTGTGTGTCCCTGGGTAGAGTGTGGTGATGTCACTGTAGCTCTCTGCAAGCTCCAATTCCTAGGCTCTATGCAATCCTTCTGCCTCAGCCTCCCAGGTAGCTGGGACTACAGGCGCGCCACAACGCCTGGCTGGATTTTGTTATTTTATGTATTTTTTTTCTTTTTCTTTTCTTTTTAGTGGTGATGGGGTTTCACTCTTGCTCAGGCTGGGGTCAAACTCCTGAGCTCAAGCAATACTCCCATCTTGGCATCCCAGAGTGCTAGGATTACAGGCGTGAGCCACCACGCCCGGCCATATAACTTGGTTTTATAGCATTAGATATATAGTTTTTCCAAAAATCTTTGATTACTAAAATTCCTATAGGAAAAGGTAACTTTATTACTGTGTGGTATGGTCTGAATGCCCCCTCCAAAATTCAGATTTAAAGTTAATCCCCAATGTGGCAGTATTGACTCAGAGATGGGGGACTTTAGGAAGTGACTGGATCATGAGGGCTCTGTTCTCATGAATGGATTAATCCACCCATGTACTAATGGGTTACCATGGGAAGGAAACTGGTAGCTTTAAAAGAGGAAAAGAGACCTGAGCGAACACATTTAGCATGCTCAGCCCCTTCACCATGCGATGCCTTGTGCTGCCTGAGGACATCACAAAGTCCCCACGGGCAAGAAGGCTTTCACCAGATGCGGTCCCTTTACCCTGGACTTCTCAGCCTCCATAACTGTTAAGAAATAAATTCCTACTTCCAGATATTCAGTTATAAGCAACAGAAAATACATTAAGACACTATGAGTCTAAAACTCTCGATTTCCCATGAAAAACTTTTTTATGGTTTTGACTACATTGTGTTAGGAGCATACCTCTTCATTTATTGCAGAACAGACTACACAGTTTAACTTTGAAAAGTATACTATTAAGTTCCTGGTATATGTAACACTAATAAATATTTGTTCAATGAATACAAGCAGGTGCTTAAAACACCAGTTAGAACAGTAATGTGATAGATTTCTAGAAAAGAATGTAACTTTTTCTTAAAGATGTTCTGAATAACAAAGTAAAACACTACTACTATTGCATATTAACACATGCCCACTTAAAAGCTATAGAAAATTACAGAATACTGTAGAGTGGCTTTAGGAAATAAGTTTTTTATTTGTCGGTCTTTTACTGAAAGTTTTAAATTAATCACAGCACTGGAGTGCTAGAAGAATTCTTTCTCTTGGCTTTTTCTGACCCTTTCTTACCTTTTCTTACTCACTTCCTCCACATCCAGCCCAGCCAGGACTGCCGAAGAAAATCAGACATTACAACAGATCGGATCTGGTCAAACTTCATCACCACTAACCACAAACTGGCCCTCAAGTCTGCTGGCTTCTTTTCCCATACTTCTCTGGTTAAATCTTCCATACCCTTCAGGGCTGCCTCCTCCTGCTCACTCCTCTCTTCTACTGCTAGGGTGAAGGGGGTCTTTTCTCTACACATGGTTACCTTCTCAAGAATTTCTCATGAGCAATTAATTATGACTTCTCATGAGCTACAGCCTGTCCACTATCCTTTCCCATCCTTAAAACACAACTCCAGATCACCTACTCCTCTTCAAGCTGCTGCGTGCCTTTCTCCTCACCTCCACAACCACACTGTACCTCCATACGTTAACTTTTTCAGTTTACTCCAAACTGGGGCTCATCCCCATCCTTCACACTCCGCCACAGCATTCTCATCAAGGTTGTTAATAACCTTTACAATACCAAATCAAACTGGCAATGCCGTCTTTGTTTTTCTTAACCTTAGAAGCATCTCACACTGTCGATCAACTCTTTATGTCTAACACTGCTCCCTCTCCCGCGGCTCCATCTTTCTCCTGTTTTCCTCTTACCTTTCCTTTGTACTTCATATGCTCAACATCTAGCCATTCTATTACGGTACAATGCCTCAAAATCAGTCCTAGGGATTTTCTTCTCTTTTAACAGTCTCAAAGACTACATCTTTAATGTCTAGCCACAAACTGCTAACTGGCATTTCATACTTATTATGTTCAAGCCCGAAACCTAATCACCGTCCACCTGCCCTATGTTAAGTGAACAGCAGTACTATTCACCCAGGTGTACAAATCAAAGTTCTGGCGATGTGCATACCTTCTTGTCAGTCACCCTTCACTAAGCTCTGTTTTAACTCCTAAACAGCTGCCTTTTCTACTCAGTTCCCATTCCACTCCATTCTCTGTGTCAAAGCTGCCGAAAGACTGAAACAGACATGCGATGGGTCTCCTTGCACACGTCCATGCTGGCCCCTCTGGATCTTCTCTCACCCGATAGAGCGATCTTGACAAAATGAAAACATAACTGGATCATGTATTCTTACAACACTTCAGCAGTGCCTGGTGCCCTTCAGGTAAGAGCAGTATCTTTAAATACATCCTGCTAGGTCTATTCCTCGAGTACCTCACCTCACTCTCTCTCTCATTCTCTGCACTTCAGCACAGATCCTCTTTCAGTTCCTTAAATTGCTCATGCCAATCTTTTTTTTTAAACAGCTTTATTGACATAATTTATATACCACAATGTTTACCTGTTTAAAGTGTACAATTCATTGGTTTTGTGTATACTTACACACGTGTATGACAATCACCACATATTAAAGTTCTTTATATATAATAACTTAGGACAGAACAACCTAATGAAGTGATGAAAAAACTGAGGCACACAGAAGATAAGTGACTTGTCCAAGATTTTACATCAATGTGTTTTTAGGTTCTATCAATACCACAAAAAACAAGGCGCAAGAGCTTTGTTAAAGAATTAACAAGTAACTCATTCATCAATTCAGCCAACATCATTTACTGATCACTTAGTATGTACGTGCACGTCAGCAAGGAAGAGATGCCAAGATGAAGTGGACTTCATGCATTCCCCTGAAATGCCCAGTCAGGAGAAAGGCAATACATAAATAAACCAAAATTCAGCTGTCATAAATAATGCATACTACATTATTAGCACAGAATAAATATCATGGAGGTATTTCTGGTAGAGATGACTATAACACACAAATAAGGGGTGTTCTGAGAACTGCAAGTTATTTAAAATGAGCGGGTACAACTGTAAGGTAGAAATGATACAAAACAAAACTGGAAAGGTAGGCACATACTAAATGAAGACAGGCCAGGAATTCCATGCATTTTTACCATGTGGTGACAGAAAGCCACTGAAAACCTAAGAGTGGTGATATTAAAAAAGATAGTCCAACTGTGACAACAGAAAAGACATGTACTACTGGGAGGCAGAATCAGATAGAACTTGGTGATAACACAGCCAACAGGGAGTGGGGTTGTGGCGAAAGAAAGTGGACTTCTATGCAACAAATATGGAGAAAACAAAGCAGGAATTGTAGTATAAGAAGGGCAGACAAAAACATCTAAGTTCTAAAAATGTGATGTCTGAGATGCCTACATGGCATCCAAGTGGAGGTGATGAGCGGATAGTTCATCTGGAATTCCAGATCTGGAGCATACTGAGGCATGGGTACCATGCAGTGGTGACTGGAGGGAAGGCTATGGATGAGACTGCGTATGAGACAAGAAGACGAATGAGAAGTGAGAAACGATCACTGGGAAGTATCTAATTTTAGTGAGGATGTGACACTTTTGAAAAGCAAATACCAAGCGAACAAATAAGCAATTAAGAAACACAGTAGTTTTGTCCAATTCTCATTTACATTACTAAATCCAAGTCTTGGTATATACTAAAGCCTTGGTTTCTAGCCTGGTAAATAGTTTCTCAATAGAAATTTGTGAAGTGAATTGCTTTTGTCAGTCATTTAATGCTTCCTTTTATCTCCCTAGGTGTATTATAATTCCACAGATGCTACATTCAGTAATCAAAGTACTTTATTTAAACTGAACATATTACCATTCTTCACAGGAGAGCTCATAAAATAGTATCACAAAGTAAGCGAATTCATGAGTTTGCTAATTTGATCAGATATATTATATATCACAAAGAGGGTTACCAAAAATAAGTTAATGCCATGTCAGTTTAAAGGCATAACTAAAAACAATTCAATATGTATTTTTATATTTGATTTACACATTAAAGACTTTTTTCTACACAGGCATTAAAGATTAACAGAACAAAAAACAAAACACATCTACTTATATAATTGAGCATTATGGTTGCAAAGCTAATGAGTTTAATAAGTGAGATAATCTGTCACTTTTGAAATTAAATTTTCAAAATTCAGTTATGAAAAATACAGAAGAGAATCAAGCTATAAGCAGCTACCAAATAAGCTTATCTGCAACAATCTTAAAGTGCTTATCTGAATCATTTAATATATTAAAATGTCACCGTGGTGACTATCTGAATAATTTTACTTATAAATATAACACTAAAACATTTGAAATATTGTCAAGAAAAATTAAATATGAGAGTTAAACATACAAATTAAATACAGTAAGTGACATTTGGTTTCCTTAACTTTTTTGGCAATTCAATTTCAATGTACGTACATACATACCAAAAAAAAAAAAAGGATTACAAATGCTTTGCCTATATATAAGGAACATGATGCTACTTACCAACCATCAGAAGGGCATGGGGCATGTAAACAAATTAAACGGATGTATGAAAATAACTGAACTAAAGAAAATATATTGAGAAATCGTTCACCTATTTTCTTCTATTAATACATTTAAAATATTTAATAAAAATTAATATATATTTAAATTTATTTTTGAGTTTCTGGGTAGAATATCACACATTTAATAGGAAAATGTAAGAAAAAAAATCCCACTAAAATACATTATTCCCAGCCAGTTAGAAGCTTATTTAATTATGGGATATAAACACTAAAAATGTTACGTGATAAATCCAACATGCAAATTCTGAGGGATGCTTAGGTTAAAATGGAAGAACTTCCTTTGTAAACTGTAAAACTATTTCCTAGGGAATAAACACATACTGCTCTACTGTTCTATGCCCAGGGTTGCTTAATTTATATTAGCAGCACCTCAAATTTAGAGTTACGTAAGCTGTCTAAACTATCTATCAACATGAACAAAACCTTGTGTTGAGAGAAGCTATTCTTCAATGAATCCTTACAAGAATCAAAAGGGGAATGTTATTTATACAGAGTCTCTATTTATGAAAGTTTGTTCACAATTACCAAAGACAAGAGATATTTTATCATCACCAAGGAGTTGCATCAAACTAAAGTTCCAAGTTTGGGGAAAAGCCCCTCTGTTGTTTTTTAAGATGCCTGAGTCACACAGCTGCTTGGTGATTTATATAATTATGGTATGATATTGATGAAAGTCTTAAAACCTATACCCTACACTTCTTAACTGAGTCTATCTAAATGGATTGGTATCAAAAGAAAGGGTGCTTTTAATTAGTTGTGAAAATCCTACTTGGAATAATGCTCCTGTTGTCCTAATGCAGAACAAACAACACAGCTAAAACACAAAGATGGAGTATAAAGATTACGACACTGATATAGAACTGAATTAAATTTTTTTTAGAATTGTCCTTCTTCACAAGAAAAAAATTAATCAGCATATTTCAATTTCTCCGAATGCTCTCCTCTCCCATCACGTTTCCTAAAGCACCATACACCCATCAGAGTACTTTACACACAGCACATCAAGAATCATGTCAATTTGAGTTCAAGGAGCTCTGCATAAGTTAGAGATAACTGGTAAGGACTTCTACGAAGGTCTCTGTATTTTATATTAAATGAGATTTTAGATTTTATCTGTCATTGAGTCAAGTCTTATTAATGGCTAAACAATAATCTTAGAACTACAGGATTTTGATCAGATTACACTGATGTGTAATTATACATTAAGCAGTGAAGATTAATGTATAAATAATATCTTTGCCTCAAAATATTTTACTTAAATTTCACTTTGAGTGTTTTCTGAAGAGCAGGTATAAACCACCAATGCAAGAACTATTATTACTGAAAACATGAGGACAAACAAAGTGATAGAACTGTTCAGGATGTTCATCACCCAAGACATTTGGAGGAGCATTTTCTCACTAAAAAGTCATTATACCAAAATCCAACTCTCTTGAGAGATGGGGGGAAGCTGAAGCTCTCTGTGAAAGTACAGTCTTCCCTCAGAATCCGTGGGGGACTGGTTCCAAGACCTCCCTCAGATACCGAAATTCAGGAATGCTCAAGTCCTTGATGCAAAATGGTGTAGTATTTGCACATAACCTATACACACATCCTCCTATATACTTTTAATCATCTTTAGATTACTTATACTACTTGATACAATGCCTATACATGTCACTTCATTTGCATGGATTCAATGTAGTACTTGGTGACAAATCCAAGTTTTGGTCTTTAGAACTTCATGTATTTTTTCCCCTGAATTACTTTCGATCCTTGTGGTTGAATCCATGGGATGTGGAACCCATGGAATGTGGAACCCATGGATAAGAAGGGCCGTATTTATATGCACCTGAATAATCTAGTTTATGAGCCTGAGAGCCTTATTTGTTTTCCCAAAAAAAGCTTTAAACGTTCACCTTACTTTGTTTGACAAAGACAACAAAGGTAAAACAACATATTTATTACATGCACTGAATAAAATTAAAGTCAGATTAATATTTCTTAAAACAAAAAATTATAATAGCATTATCTGAAAATATATTTAATTTAGGAAAGGAAATTTGTGTCTAGAGTTGTTACTTTCTTTTCTTAAAAGATTTGAAACAAAGTATCTTTCCTCTAATGTGCTTATTGTACTATATTTAGTGAAAAAACAAGCCTTAATAAGCTGATCGCCTGCATGAGAGCATAGATCAACTCATTCTCATTAAGGATTTAAGAGGCTACCAGCCTTCTATACAGTCTTGCCTATATGGGAGAAAGCAAGGACTGGTTTCTTTCAAACCTGTAATTTATGAGTTTATTCAAACCCGCCAAATTGCTTTAAGTAAACGCCTCTCACATGTGAAAATTCCCATGGCAACTCATTTAGTTTGGCAGACAGGCAGACCCAAATTCAATCCTTTTATCCTGCAGCTAAACCATTACAATGGAAATTCTGCTCTTACACTCTGAAGAGACTGCTAATTACTGTACTCTGGGTCCCCAGACAGATCTCCCATTCGGATTAAAATGGCTGTGCACGGCAGAAATCAGCAGCAACACCTTTCTTTTTACATGAGAGAGATGTTCTTCCACATCACAGCTCTATCAAGGAGCAAGTGCATTACAGCTCGATGTCTTTTAATATATCTTTTAATACCTCGCCTTCTCTCCCCCAACACAATGAAAAGGAGGCCAACAATACCACAGATTTCAATTATTGATATTTGGTCAAGAACTAAATGTAGTTCCATCAGTTCATTAACAATTTAGTTAAAAAACTAACTCCAAGATAAGACTCCTTTATCTCTCCAGTCATTCTGTCTCTTACTATATTACTTTTTTTTTAAAAACATTTTCAGGTTATAATTAATACACTGTTAACTATGAGTCAAATGCGCATGGCATTAGGCAGAAGAGAACCTTTGAGAAACATGAAAAACAAACTTAAAAAAAATATTCTGTGACAGATCCTGTTCTACTACTTTTCAAAATTTTGATGACAATGACATACGCAGTATTTTTTAAAAGTGTACTAAAATTACTTCTGTTTTGATAAATATTTTCAAATTTCAAAATATTCCTTGAGGTAAATGGCAACAATTTTAAATTTGGAAATCCTTGGCTGGAAATCTGTCATAATCTATTAGATCAATTACTTAGTTTTATATTACTGACTTCTATATGCCTTTGTAGAGAGATCAGCTATATATTAAAAATTCATTCATACTCAAGTTCCCAAATACCTCTAAAGCAAACATATAGAGAATATGTAAACAAATAAACACAACTGTACTCACCAGAGAGTAAAAAGGTGTGTATATTAACATTTTATAAATTGTCTAGGACTGGTGGACTATTAGGAGACAACCTGAAATCACGTAACTTCTCTAACACAGGTTAGTGCTACTTAGTTTAGCCCTTTCAATTTAGTATTCTACCTCCTCAAGAGAAACCTGTTACCTCCATTACTATTAGAAATGACGAAAAAGTTCAGCAAAACCAAGGAGATTTGGGCATATACCCTTCACCTCTACTTTCTCAATATTCCTATCAGCACAGTCCAGCACAATAGTCTTCCAATTTATTCTCCTATTCTGGTTGGTGTTTTTTAGGTTTCTTCTGAGAAGATAAGAAAAAAAATTGAAATGGTATCATTTAATATTTTTCAACAAAATGAAATGAGGATTATTCAAAGAGCGACGGCATTTAACACCAGAGGTGCGTTCCCACAGTGTGTGCGTGTGTGTGGAGAGACAGTTTTATACACAGTGTTATTTTTTTTCTCTTTATTGAAGTATACTTTACATATCATACCTTTACTCCATTTTAAGTGTACAATTAAATGATTTTCAGTGAATTTACCGAGATGTACAGTTAATCACATAAATCAGTTTTAGAGGAATTCCTTTCCCCTATAGAGACCCCTCATTCTGCTTCCCAACTACTTTTCAAGCATGT
>CAUYRT010007472.1:0-48735 GCA_963574885.1 Lepilemur ruficaudatus
AGCCCCTCGCTCGGTCCCATAACCTCTTTGATCTCACTCTCCGCAGACACCTTTTGGTGGCAATAAAAAAAATACCATTTCATTTCTTTATCTCCGTCTCCAAGAATCATCACATTCTTTTCCTTCAGATAGCCAAGGACGTGGATCAACTGGCAGAGCCCCAGCACTTGGAATGCACCGTCCACCACCCACGGTCTCCCCTCCGGGACCTGAAAGGAGCCCTGGTGAGTTGAGGTGATCATGACCTAGAGTTTTAGAGGTGGAAAGGCCCTTGGGGACCGCTTAGGACAGCCACCTCCCTGCCACTGCGGGGCTTACCTTCCTGACTGCGGGATACCTCCTGTGCCAGGGCCCTCATGACACTCCTGTTCAGTGGTTAGACAGCACTAGGGCTGGAACCTCCCTTCTTTACTTCCCCCCCAGAAGCTGAATTTAAATCTCTGCAACCTCTAACTGCTAACCCTGGCTCTAGCCTTTGAGATGACGGACAAATTTCTTCCCACCGATTTATTTCAGTTCTTCAAGTATAATCATCAAAGCCCCTCGACTACCCTTCTGTAGGCAAATCTACAGCCCTCCACCTGGTTCTGCAATTGCACTGGCTGTGACATGGTTTTCCAGAACCCTGGGGAATGCAGAAACCAGAAACAGTGCTCTAGGCTGGTTTTCTTCCCCCTCCTTTGGAATGAAAAAATTCCAAACCAATACATTTATAATTCAAAGCCACAGTGTCGGTTTCCAGTTTTCTGATAGGACTGTAGCCACATCCAAATTCCCGCCAAAAATGGAAATCTACTAATCTAATAGAAGTTTTTGATGAAAGAGTAAAGAGAATTAAATATAAAAATTGAATCCTGGATTCAATGTTGGTGTTCTCTGAGTTCCATGGTCTACTTATTTGCAGTAGTCACAAGGTATTATAGTTAATTATCAGTTACGCCCAGGAGCGGGGAAAGCTTAAATAAATCACATATGAAGATAAGTCATAATTTTAATTTTCCCGTGTGACTTCGACTTCCATACCCATAGGACAAAGAAGGAAGTGGGCAGACATCTTTATTTCCATTCTTTTTCTAATCTTGCATGCTACACGAGAAAAACAACAGCAAGCAGGGAAGGTTCCCAAACGTGACATTATGAAGCTAGCAAAGGCTGGCTTACTGGCAAACTGATTAGAGCCAGGAATGGTGGCTTCGCACCTGTGATCCCAGCTCCTCGGGAGGCTGAGATGGCAGAATCGCTTGAACCCAGGACTTTGAAACCAGCCTGGGGGACATAGCAACTCCCCCATCTCTAAAAAACATTTAAAAATTAGCTGGGCACGGCCGTGCATGCCTGTAGTCCCAGCTACTCAGGAGGCTGAGTTGGGAGGATCACCACCGCACTCCAGCCTGGGTGACAGAGTGAGACCACCCCCCATCTCTTAAAAAAAAAGAAAAAAATTAGCAAACTGATTGATCAGACCTATTTTCCGTCTCCTTCCTCATATCCTAACCTTTAACTATGAATGAAGATTTTGTGTTTTTTAAGCAGGTTAAAAAGACAATCTATCATCTCTCTCTAGCACATAAAAGCTAACGGACCTTTTCTTTCTTGTTCACTCTTTTAGAAATTGAAATGTCAAAAACATAATGCAATTGTTACTAAAGCCAACCTTGACATATTTGCTACTCATGTATTTTTCAGGAAAGTCTGATTGAAGAGGAAACTGGGCAGAAGAAGAGTTAAATCCACTGGGCCACAAGGATCAAGAATACTTAAGCATAACTCTGACACTGAAATTCGTGACCCACTGAGTATCTGTCACTTGTGTGAATTTCAGAAATTCTGACCCTGAGTCGCTCGTATTTCATAATAAAGTGCTGTGTAGTGAATGCAGTGGCATGAATGTGAAGTCTTTCTCTAACTCAGAACTCTGGGGGGAGGGACGCTGTCAGTCCACCCAAGGGAGCTGTCCACGAGGGTCCAGGTGGCGGAAGGGAGAGGGGACAAGCGTCTACTGTGCACTGATGGGCTCCAGGCTGTCCAGCACCCCTGCCCTGCCCCCGTGAGGAGGACAGCCACATACTGGTCCAGCCCGAAACAACCGATTCAGCTACAGTTTCCATGGGATTGTAACTTCACCTTTGACACGCTCTGCAGAAGTAAGGGTGGGGCCGTGGCCAAGGCTTCCTCCCTCCATCGTCCCCAATCCCTTTAAAAGTCACCTGGAACCTGAGCGAGGCTGGGGGAGAGGAAGCCTCGCAGGACTCTTAGTCCAGTGCTCCTCTGGTTCCATGTGGTCTGTCCGAGTGCCGCACACTGAGGTTTGAGACCAAGGCCTGAAAATGATAGAGTGTTTACCTGTTTGATCTTTTTGGTATTTCATTCGAGAAACACCATGGAGTGCAGACAGTCCGCTGGAGACAAGATTCTATAGTCCCAACCCGGTCTGTCGTCCCAAGTCCCGGTCAAACAGGATGGCCACCACTCCTTCCCCACGAAGACCGGCGTCAGGCTTTGTGCTAGACACGCACACACATATTTTCACTAACCAGCATAACCACCTTGGAGTTGTTTTCACTTTGAAATGAAGAACTTGGGCTCGGGGAGTTTAACAGACCCACTCAGTCCTCTCTGGTTCTGTGTTCGCTGCTGCGGGGCTGCCCTGTGATGAGCACTCGGTGGGATCCAACTTTGCAAGCTGGGTTATTTTGTTAATTGGAGCTGAAACAGACACTGGGGCTCCTAAGTCAACTTGGTTTTACTGGTGACCGTTTCTCCATGACGGTCCAGACACTGGCACTGACATTCTTGTTTACCCTCGTAACTTCCAAGTGGCTGTGAGATCGTTTGAAAAACTCAAACCTCAAATAACGTGTCCAACGTCTCAGCGACAAATTGACATGGCAAAGATCTAGGCCCTTTTCTCTCTTTTAATCAGACAAATGAAACCTTCCCCTCCCCCCTCCCCTTTATCTCACAAAAGGGGGAGATCTGTGCTAAGAAATTTGAAAACAGGGGGCAGAAACATTCCATGGCGGGAAAACAACTGGCCCTTTTTAATATAAATATGTGCTAGTGTACAACGCTAGCTCTCCCAAATACCTCCGTTGGAAGAATCTCTAAAACTGCATCAAAGAACTTCTTCACTTCTTCTTTAGTAAAATTAGGCAGTGATGTGATCCACAACTGGCTCTAGGAAACAAAAGCAAAATGGCATCATTTCATTAACCAGTACAAACAAGCAGGGTGAGAGGCCTCCACCTGCCAATCACTCACCAACTGTCTTTTTTTAAGGAAAACAATATAATCGATAATCTTTACATGAGTTGACAACACATGCCAAATTACCCACCTAATTTATCCATCCTGCCTGGAGCATCAGGTTCCTTTTGTCTTTGGCACGATTTCTTTGTAGCCAGCTCTGGGCCTTCCTGAGTGGGGTAAAAAGATGCTCGTGCAGTTGCCTGAGGCTGATGCCAAAGGCTTTCAGTGACATCTGGTAGCCTGTACATTACGTGAGCACGTTGGATACCACTGACTCTCAAATGGCCCAAATGTCCAGGAGGAAGGAGAAGTGAAAATGGCCCCTCTATTAAAATGATAAATGTTTTCCTACATCTCAAGAGCAGTCTAACTCATCAAATGATATATTTAATGACATGGGTTCTTGAATGTATATGGCTTTAAAAGATCAAGTAGCAAAAAGAAAAAAAGGCTTAAAAATTGATCATTTTAGCAAGTTTTAGAAGTTGCAATATCTCAGAGATGACTGGGAAAAAAGCCAAGAATCACTGCATCAGGTAACAGCACTTAGATCTCAACAGTGGAAGATGCTCTAAAGTAGTATTTCTCCATGAGGACCCTGGATCCCAAAACATCCCCCAGCTCTATGGATTCAGTCTTTAGGGCCCAAACACTGGAGTGTTTTTAACAAGCAGCCTGGTGATTCTCACACATACAGAGTGGAGCATTATTGCTTCTAAAAAGCAATAGATTGCAGATGTTTAAATGCATTGGAACAGATTCTTTTGGGATATAGGGTCCCCATGGAGAAATACTACTTTATTGCATCTGTCTTGGGGAAAAAAAAAAATCTTAAGCCTAAGCCCAGGACTAATCAGTGGAGCTATTAATACCTTAATTGAAGAGCGGCTAGCCTCCTGCTCCAACTTGATCCGACATACCACCAGCAGGGATTTTATGAAACACATCTTAGACGCCAATTTTCTGAAGTTGTATTTCCCCTAAGGCAGTGGTTTCTCAACCTTGGCCCAACATTGGGATAACATGGGGGAAAGATTGAAAAGAAATACAGTTGCCTGGGTCTCACTCTCCACCCTCAGCAATTCTGATGTCGTCAATCTGGGGTGTGATCCTAGCATTCACCCTAGTTTGAGAATCAGTTCCTAGCCTTTCCATGTAAGCCCTACCCCTTCTAACCTCTTTACATTTCTGCTGGCCTCTGCCTAATTATCAGTGGGCAATGAGTAAAGATATGGAACCCAGGTACATTAAATGAGTTGCCCTCAGAAAACTGCCAGCTCAGATGCCAAAGGGTTGGATGGAATGGGGTGAAAAGAACCAAATGGTCTGCAGTTTTCATTACTTCTGGGCAGAGAAGATTCCAGGTTTAAACCAGCAGCTCCTACAAGGGAACATGCAGAGACACTGGGTGTGGCATATCCCGAAGGAAAAACAGTTACCAAATTTGGGACTGATGTCATCTCGTTAATATAACAGTAATAACAAACTAAACACACGATAAACTTTAAAATACACTTCCATTTTTAATTTAAAAAATAAATAACAGCAAATCTGAAACAAAACTCTTCTACTTCAATGCACGTCATCCTAACTGCTCATGTTTGAAACCCAACTAGTTACAAAATCATAGCAAAAGAATTCTTGACAAAGTTTAGATGAACGTACACAAAAAGTGACTCATAGACGAGTTTGGACAGCATCTACGGGAGACCAGCTTTGGTTAGATCCTAAGAATCAGACTGAAATCATTCACCTGAAAGGAAAAACCAGCTTTTTCCTTTCGTAAATTATTATAGAATTGATGGTCCAACTTTCAAGCCACTCAAAGAGAAACTTACCTTTTCCAATTTAATTTAAAAAAACAGACACATAGCTGAATGCAAGTTTCCAAAGAAGTGATGTTTATCAACCTCCCAAATGGTATAGGGAAAAAAAGGCATAATTACTAAAATGAACTGGAAGTCCAGTTACAGCACACACAGGCATATAGCTGGTGAAGTCTGAAGACTATTATGGAAATGACATTGTTTATAAATTGTTGCAGAGAATTACGGTGATTTGTGTCAATATTTCAATGTGTACTGGATTACTGGCATAGTCATAAATTTAATGTCCACAGATCTTTTTGTCTTAATAGCCAGGGTATGGCAGGATCAAAGCACCAATTTGGGATGAAAAATGGGAAAAGTATATTGCCTGGACCTAAAAGCCTTTGTACACAAACTCAGTTTCCGTCTGATTCTCCCTCTTTTTGTTCACTTAGAATGAGAGCAGCTAGGGCTGAAAGAATTCTAAAACTCATGTAGTCTCTCTCGCTCTCTCTCTTTTTTAAACAGAGAGGAAATTGAGACCCAGGAACTGACCACAAACTGACTTGCTAAAAAGGTACCCACTCTTTCTAGTCTTGTTTTGTGGTGATGGTGGGGTTTTTCTCCCTCTTCATTATACCTGAGACGTGAGAGGAAGGGAAGGCACAAATCTGAAGGGCCTTCTAAATACCTGGGCACATGGGAACCTGGGGTGCTGGAAATAGCCAATGTCTGTCACTGAAAGGTGGGGACACCCGTGTAAAGCACTGTGAACATTCACCCATCTGCACACCTAAGATGTGTGAACTTAACTGCATGGAAGCTCCCTCTCAATTTTAAAATAAGAAATTGGCCCAAGACCTAGGGGCCACTAGAGGGAAAGGATTCCCCCAGCTAGGAAAGAGTTAGATCCTGCCTTACATCTTGTTTTATCTAATGCATTGTCGTGTGGCTGCAGTTTTTAATGGCTTTTCCTGGCAGGAGAAAATGACTGCATTTCTGTCAAGGTCAAAGGGTTAAGTTGGAGGAGGGGGAAGCAACTCATGGCCCAACAGCCTAAGTGAGGGTTTCACTGTCATCTGATACTATTCACTTTCCAATCCTACAGCACACTAGTGTGATCTATCTTTAGACACTGGGGCTGTTTCCACTGAACATATTGAACCCCAGCATCTCGAGGGGCTAGTATAGTGCCTGGCATTCCATAAGAACTTAATATATATTGAACATGACTTCTTTACAACCCTTCACAATTTGTTAAAAAAAAAAAATCTCAAAGCCAGACAAGTCGCCAGGACAGAAAGAGAAAAATGGGATTAAAAAATACCATCACAAACCCAAAAACCAACATTTGCAAAGGTTGTGACAATTTGGGGGCTAATCTCAGTGTCTTCCAATACTCCAGAGTTCTAAGCAAGAAACATAAAGACCAGATCTTTTCCTTTTTCCTCCTTGCTCCTTATCTCTTCTATATTTAGTGTAATCATGAGACATTTCTTTGCAGTTTTCCTCTCTGACTCCAGCACAGGCATTGTTTATGACTTTCTGTCAGATGTGACTCCTTCCTACCCAATAGCTCCCCAAGAAATGAACATTTGATGTCCTCTGTGATCTATTATCCACAACAGCACCTGGAATCCTTTGTGTTCAGGCAGGAGAGAGCTACTGTTTCCATTCATGTGGAAAGGGAATGATACGGAAAAATACGTTCTATCAAAAAAGGGAAGGTATCTGGGCACTGATGATCCTATCTCCCCAGTTTCCGCTCAAAGACCCGACTGTGGCACTCACATCTACTATGCTGGAAGGATTAGCTTGAGGTTTTGGGGTTTTTTTTGGTGACCCAGTTTATCTATTTTAATGGCAGCCCAAAAAGTAGGGTGAGGCATACAAATCTCCCTTCAGCCGTCTGCGAAGTGACTTCTTAGAAGTTGTTCCAGGCTCCATGTAGCTCTACACAATCTTCCTGTGGCCTCCTCCTCCTCTCTCTATGGAGCTTGAGTTCTTTCCACCTAAAAATCCTCGTCAGCTCTTATCCACACTTTGTCTCTGCTCATACATAATTTTGCAAAAGGCTCCAAAAGATGCTACATTTTTGACAAGGGCTATATGTGCAAAACTAACCTGCACTCACATTCCAAACTACTTTTAAAAAAGGGAGCATCAATGATGCTCTTAGAGAGTTCCAGCGCGGACTCAGGCCCAGCAGAGAAAAGAAAGGACCGTTGCTAAAGCACCTGCTCCCTCATGTACTCTGTCCCATTTGAACCTTGTGACAACTTGTGTGGAAGGTCCTATCCCTGTTTGGAGGTGAGAAAAAGGAAACCAGGAGAACTTCAAATAATTCGTGGGCATCTGCAAACAACATAGGCGACGTAGCTGGGATTTGAAACCATATGGGTTTAATTCCAAAACCCATGTATTTTCCATGATCCTACACTGCAGTTCTCCCGGGTGGGGGCAAGGGATAATATTCTCCACACCACTTTGAGAACAGGCACACTAATGCCTCGAGTAACACACTGGACTCATCTTAGAGGTTTCTGCTTCCTTGCCCCTTGTGATGACCTGATGACGTCTCTCCTGAAGACACGGTGGGGTGACGAGTCACGCAGGCAGACGCCGAGTCGCACAGCTGCAATCTGTCTCTGCTCTCTTGACCTCCGCAGGGCAGAGGACTCTGGGCCAGGTCAGGGAAGAGACCTCGGGTGAGCTTCCCCCACACTGACCTTCAGATTCACGGTCAAAAAGCTTTCTGCTTTGCCACAAATACCTAAGCAGTTTAGAAACATCCGGGACATTTCAAATATTGTTTCAACTGGGGGAAGGTATTAAACAGTTTGTCAGAGTTCTCCTGTAGATCTAAGTGTTACCTGGGCCTAACTTAATTGAGCAAGCTGAGTTATTAGTAAGAATCTGTAGCGCGATTTTCTGTGGGTAGCCTCAATTTCCTTATCTACTAAATAAAGAGGTTTTTTTGTATAACCTCTGAGGCCCTGCCAACTCAAAACATCTACAGCTTTGTGTGGCTATGTATGTGTGTGTATGTGATATTTGGTCATCAAAATCACCCCGTTTCTTCCTTCTAAAAGGAGCACGGACAATTAGTACCATTAGCATGTAATCAAATTAATTCCACAATCAAGAGAAATAAATAATCAAAGGGACATATTGCACTGTATTCAAAGTCAGGCAGCAGAGAGGGGCCACTGAGTCATCCAAATGGGGTGTGGAAAAGAAGCTGTTGAACCAGGCTCCTAAGTCCCATGTAGCCAGTGATTTGAGCTCGGAGGAGGCGACAGGACAAAATCTGTGCAAAAGGCAGAGCTTCCAAGGAGTCCGCAGTCAGAAGGAGCAGTGAGGGCCATTAGTCGGGAGTGTGACGGGATTCTGGTGGGGACAGGCAGAGGGCAGCTTTCCTGTGCCACAGGAGGATGGGGAGAGGGGACTCAAGAGCTCAGGGCTCACATTTTTTTCAATAATGATATCCACTCATGCCTGAGAGCGGCCAATCTCCATGAAAAAAGTGTGTTCTTTTGCTCAAAGGAGACATGGTAGACATTAGCAAGATACCGTTATCTTGGCTACCGAAGTGAATGGGACATCCATCTCTTCCAAGATGTTATATGACATAGGATAGGAATGTCCGCAAGAGAAAAGTAACTAAGTCTCAGCACGGCTTTTCAGGAGCAAAGCGAGAAATCCCTCTCCAAGGCGTTACCGGGGGTGCTCTACAAACACTGCAGAAGAACTGTCCAGACCCCACTGTCTCTGCGGTAGGGGCTGAAATTTACTCATGGGGAAGGAGATCTTTCCTTTGAAAAATGCACAGGATTTTTGGCCAATTCTGGAACTCCTTGTGGACTGGAGGGGACATGGCATGGCCTCAAACAGCAACCAAAGAGAAGCTTCCAGAAGAACAAAACCATCCCAGATCAGGCAACGCAGTCAGCGGGGAGCCCCGTGTGATGCGGACACCGGCTCCCGGAGGCCAGTTCTCAGGCAGCGGGTGTCCAAGGCACTCGGAGGTTCAGAGGGTGGGCAAGATCCTTACTGGGATCCAGGCTCAGAAGAAAGGATGCTGGACTTCCGAGCTTTTGGAGGTGGGGGAGGCGGGACTTTGGCTTCTCTTCGGACAGGCAGCGGAGGAGCAATCTGCAGGAGCAGACACGTGAAATTGGAAGTGAGTGCTACCTTCCCTCCCAAGTCTCCCCTCTCCTTCCCACTTTCCACATTCCGCTCTGGCTTCGAATTGATTGACCTAAGTTTATCTGCACAGCCTTTGCAAAGCGAAAAGGTAAATAAGACTGACTTGCCCTCCCTTGATCTCCTCGAGCTAATCAGACACATACACCTGATCCCTGCTACATCCTAACACCTGGGTTCCTGGCACATATATAGGAGGCACTCAACACAGGTTTGTTGAATGAATGTAAGAAATCCATCTGTGGCCATTGCAGAATGACTGTCCCTCTCTTAGAAGAAGTAAACTTTCCAAATATGAACTAGAACTCACCTCTTATTTCATGCCCCTGTCCCTAGGGTGAGGTAGAGAGAATGTGTGCTCTACCTTAAATCATAGGAAAAGGTCTACGTGCACATCTTTTCTTCCTATTGAAAACTTCCCTGTCTCTTGTGGTTTCAGGAATGAGCCGAGAATCGATTACGGCTGCCAGTCTACGGGCAAACCTGCCCACTGCAAAGCTTGGAAAATCCACCCTGTCTTCCCAGAGTGGTGCTCCCTGGCCACACTCAGCTGTCATCTCCCTACCTCGGTGGAGTTCCTTTGGCCGCTCTCATAGGGCTTGCTTTTGGGGGGCGGCGGGGGCGGGAGAGGAGCAGTCACCAGTCCATCTATCTGCAAAGACGGGGAGCCTAGAAATGACGTGAAGTACATAGAGAAGAATGTGTCAAAGAACCTCATAAAAATTCTGCTTCCCATTGTAAGCAGACCTAAACCAACCTGGTCAATCAAATTGCTAAAGCCATATTCTATTTTATTATTATTATTATTATTTGTTTAGAGACAGAGTCTTGCTCTGTTGCCCAAGCTGGAGTACTAGGGCACAATCATAGTTCACTGCAAACTCAAACTCCAAGGCTCAAGTAATCCTCCTGCCTCAGCCTCCAGAGTAGCTGGGACTACAGGCAAGCACCAGGCATGCCCGGCTAATTTTATTTTTTGTAGAGACAGTGTCTCGCTATATTGTCCAGGCTGGTCTTGAACTCCTGGCCTCAGGCAATCCCCTAGTCCAGATGTACCTTGTTTATATCCCTTCACAACTGGAAAAGGGACATTAAGACCCTTTGGATCACTGTACATAGAAGTTTAATGAGTCCTCATGGCCCAAGACCTCCTGGCTAAACTTCAGTCTAACTGTATCATACACTCAAACCACCACCACTGGATTGAACCGACCTCACAGTGGTCTTACATACTTTGTGGCTGGTTCCATTAAAACTGCTCAGATTCATAAGCACACTCCTTTCCCTAGTAAAAAGAACACAAGGGATACAGGAGAACTTACTTAGGGTCCTGGTAGCTTTAGGGGTGAGCGGAGGCGGGCTCAAGGGCGTCGACTGGGGAGGTGAAGAACCGTGAAATGGCGTCAGCCGGCTGTCCACCAGCTGGAGACTCTTTGGCCTTTGTGCTTTCCTGGCCGCGCCCTAGGACCAGGGAGGAAAACACAGCAAAACGGTCTTACAGGGAGGAAGGCTGAGCTCAGCAAGGCTCTGGGCAGCCCTGTCTGCTGATCAGAAACCTGTAAAACGCCTAATTCAAGAAGCCATTTTTACATTTCCCACACTGTCATCTGGTGGGCACCAGGGCGGAGATGCCACCTCAGACCACAGAACCACAGGTCATTTCCTGGCTGGCCTTGGACTTGACTTTGACCATAGTTGGACCGTGTGCCATTGATGTTGGAAATAAGCCACCGTGGTTCTCAGGGAAGGTTGGTCTTGCCACACTAAGCACTCGGTGTGGCTGATGGAAGAAAAAGTACATTAAAAAAAAAAATTAAAGAACAGAAATGTGATGTTTGGACTGACTCATGGAACACAGTGGCGAGAACCACAACTCCAGGCATCAACCGCATGTTTACGCTGTGCGTCCAAGGTCTTGCACCAGTATTGATGCAGAGACTCGGAATTCTCCGTATACGCTTTTCTCACCAGTCTACAACGTGACCCTACCGCAGGCCGCTGTGTCCTGGGACAAGCCACAGCCAGGCCTCTATCTGGTGATGCACTGCCACCGAGGGAACGGGGACGTGCCTGGGGACAGGGGAGATGGTGGCAAGCCTCCAGTGCACTGATTTTTTTTTTCTTTTTTTCTTTTTTTTTTACCATCAGATCAGGTTCTGGAGCCTTCTCTGCAATGACCTGGGACTTGCTCACACTCCAGTCTTTTCTCTTGAACTTGCTGATCCGGTTCTCGCCGTCCTCTCTGAGGGGCAGGTCTTCCACTCTGGCACCTGACGAGGCCCTGCGCTCCAAAAGTGGCTCCAGGATTGACCTGCCAGCCGGGGACAGGGACCAAAGTCACAAACGTGGGTCACCTGGCAGTCAGAATTCACTCCACAAGGCCCGGGGCATTTTGACTCCTCATATCACTAATCTTGATCCATGACTTCACTCTCAGGGTCTAAATCTAAATTTTCAATCCCAACTGAACAAACATCCCAAGGTGTAAATGTACAGAAATGAGACCATCAAATGACTAGTGAATACTGATCTTACCCAGGAAGAGAAGGTCTTAACAAAACGTACAGGCAAAGACAGAATCCACAACATAAAAAATTCCATAGACAGCTTTACACGACGGATAATAAATAGCACATGCTCTGGAGCTAGAGAGCTTGTGTTCAAATCCTACCTACGCTCCTCCTAAGAATGCATCCTAGCTAAATAATCAGAAAGCTATATGTACAAATGCGTTTGCTATAATTTTTAATAAAAATATATTTTATATCGATATAATATCTTTGTATTAAAATTTATAATTAACTTTTAGGATTAATTGTTTAGAATTCAGGACACAGCTTAAGCATTCTACAGTAGGAAAAGGATTAATTATGGCACATTTGTGTGATGCAATGGTCTACTGCCATCAAAAAGGGTAATAAAAACTGGTATTAATGAAGATTACACAGCAATATGGAAAATGCTTACAAGACAAGGAGGAAAGCAAAGCACCAAACTCTATCTATGCTATAACTGGAGCTATGCAAAGATATTTATGTAAATGGAAAAGGAAGTAGAAATAATTTAAGAAAAATTATATATTTGATTTCCAGGTAGGGTGCCATTTGGATTGGTTATTTTATGATACAATTATTATAATGTAGAATTAAAAATTTATGTAATGAGTCAAATGACTTGACTTATATTTAACACTCTCTTAAATACTTCATGATGTGTAAATACTCATTTATATTGAATAAAGCAGCAGGACACAAAATGACAGATGTAGTACTTTTCCACTGGTATAAAAAGGACACATGCTTTTTTGTATTATATTAATCTAACTAAACTTTAACATGGTTATCTCTGATTGAAGTTATAAAGCATTTTTTCTTTTAACAGTCTCTAGTATTTTAGTAATAGATTGCTTAAAAATATTAATAGTAACCTTAGACAAAACACAACTATAAATTAACTCCTTTCAAATATTTTCAATTTAAACACATGGAAAGGCGTTTCATATTTTTGGCAAGGAAGTCTCAACATCAAAAAGCCATCAATCTTCCTAAAGTTACTCCATAAATTTAACATGATCCTAATAAAAACAGTGATAGGATTCTAGACAAATTAATCCAAAGTGAGAGATGAGCAAAACTAGACAGATTAAATTCTGGAAAGAAATACTAGAAAATAAAAATGTTTTAAGTCTACAGTAATTAAAACTGCACTGTTTTGGTGCATGAATAGACACGCAGATCAAAGAAATAGTGAGAAAAGTCCATAAGCAGAGTAAACAACATAGACAAATCTGAATTTTGATAAGAGTGACATTTCAAATTAGTAGAAAAAAGATGGTCTGCTCACTAAATGTTATAGGGAAAACCGGGTGGCCATTTGGAAAAAAACTTGGCTACATCCCTCACATGTTATGTTACAATAAACTCCAAAGAATCACATAATTATGAATAGTGACACCCTAAAAGTTAAAGGAAAAACAAAAGTAGAGTGGGAATGGCCTTTAACTGTGATATAAAGTTCAGAAGTCATAAAATAAAATGTTGCTTTTATTGACCACATTAAAAAAAAAAAATCAGCACAACCCAATAGAACGTTTGAAGCAAAAACTTAGAAGTCAAAAGACAAAAGAGAAATTGGGAGAAAATATTCCAACTCATATTATAGACAAAGGGCCAATAATCCAACAGAAAAAAGTATTTGACCACAGTTCACAGGAAATAAAATACAAACAGCTACTAAACACATGAAAAGATGTGCAACTTCACACAAAACAAGAGAAATGAAAATAAACAAACAAAAAAACCTATACAAGAAAACATTTTCCACCTATCAGATTGGCAAAAATGAAGAAGACTGATAATATTAATAGGTTAATAGAATCTGGGGGCAAGGGATAGGTAACCAGGTGCTCTTGTATGTACTGGTTTAATCTCCATGGAAGTTTAGAAATAATTTTTGAAATGGCAACTACGTATCTTTGACAGAGCAATTTCACTTACAGGATTTTTCTCATACTGATGGACTTGTATACGTGCAAAATAACCTACATTTAAGGTTATTAATTGCCACACAGCAGTGACAGTGAAAGACTGAAACCAACTCAATGCCCAGTAGGCACTGGTGGAATATGTAATTTGACCATTCCTAATCCAAAGTACTCCAAAATCTGAAACTTTTTGAGTCCTGACATGACGCTCAAAGGACATGTTCGCTGGAGTATTTTGGATTGCAGATTTTTCAATTAGGGATGCCGAACTGGTATAACGCAAATATTCCAAAATCCAAAAATATCAAAAATCCAAAATACTTCTGGTCCCAAGCATTTCAGGTAAGGGATAGTCAACTTGTATCACGGTACAGATCACGATGAGATGTCTGCAGCTACAGAAAGCATAGAGACGAGGCTCTTTATGTTCTAAAATGGAATGAGCTCCAAGATACATTAAATGAAACAAAGCAAGGTTAAGAGAACGCTACCACTTGTGTTAGGTACCGCCTATGTACTTACAAAGAACTTGTTTACCAAGAACCTGAAACGTTAACGTCATTTGCTTCTCGGAAGTGACACTCGTCATTGAAAGTCAGACACTGAAGGACGATTCTTCATGATATACCCTTTCGTACTTTTGGAATTTCATACTATGTGGTTATATCCCCTATTCATGAAATAAATGTAAATTTAACAAGTGCTTTTAAAAATTGAAATGATGAAAAAATTAGGCAATGACTATAAGGTATGGAACAGGGTGGTAGGTTTTTTTTTTTTTTTTAATTTTTCACTTTTAGTAACTATTGTCATCACTTGTTAAGAATGGCGTTCCTCAGGAGGGAGACAATGAGAGTGACCCAAAGGCTAATAGCCATGAACTCCGAATTATTTTTCTCAGGGGGTGATGCACCTACATTGACTGAGCTTCACTGTGGTGACCAAAGGCGAGCATGAGTAAGGCGTCACCCCGCCCCTCCTAAAATTTGAAGATGAAAACCCTTACCCATCAGATCCTGGTCTGGAAGGAGCGTTGTCAGAGGAGTTTGAAGAGGTGGAAATGACAGAGGACGTCACCGAGGTGACGGACAGCCTCCGCAGGGTGGAAGACATGATGTAGGGCAGCACGATGGAGCCCGTGCGGCTTGGCTTCCTGTCCGTCAAATGGGGCGGCTGAAAAACACACGGCCGCTCACGGTGAGGTGGCTGGAACTCAGCCCCTCCGAACTGACACGGCCACCTGTTTACTTGGGGGCTGGCACCCCATTCTGAGTGGTTGGTGCCTGTGCTGCCTCATTTGTTAACTATTGTAAATGTTTATCTTCTTAGCCATAGACACAACTTAGGTTAAACCTACCCTGTTTCTAAGACTAGAGAAAAAGTTGTCATAATTTTCGGCCAGATACGCGACAGAGGACAAACTAAGATGCCTCTTGCCCACCAATAAAACAAGCAAAGCCCTCTGTCTGCTTCTCCAGCTTAGCTTCTTCCAGTGTTTTTTTTTTTTTTTTTTTAAATGAAATACTGGCCTAAGAGAAAATTTTTAGATGGAAGCTGTAGACCGAAAGCTTAAACTGGTGAATCTCAGGAGGTGTCAAAATGATCTAGGTTCACAAGAAATGTCACAACCTGTATTACCCGCAGCTAGCACTTATTAAATTTACTAATACTGGCCTAGTTCTAATCGTGACTAAGCTCATTAAGTCAAAATCACAGTCCCTGCTTTCCAGGAAATTGTGTGCAAAGGACGAATGTCTGGAGAAGAAAACCCTTAATGAGCAGCAGGTTAGGAGGCAAATTCTTAGGCAAGAATGAACTCCGATGGCTGAAAATGACGAAGGCAAGAATGAACTCTGATGGCTGAAAAAGATGTTTAAAAAGATATTCTGGCGGAAACTGCAGTGGAGATGGATGTACAGGGATAAGGGAGAGGAGAACATAAAAAGAAATTCACAGCTTTGATGTGAGGAAGGAATTTGAAAATCAGGGGTTGAAGAATAAGACAATTAAAGAGAACAGGGTGAATGCAAAGAAAAAGGGGCAGATCAGCGAAGCTAGGGGAATGTTAAAGCTGTCAAAAGAGAAATCACAAAATCAGCTACATGCATTGAAAAATGCAACTCACAATTCTTTCTCCCCTGGAAAGGTGTTAAGACTATAAACTTTTCATCAAAATAGATAATATTTTTAAGATCAGCACAAACTGTAAGAATTTGGCTAGACAGGACAGGAACAACCAGGGTCTAGGCTTAGGAAAACCTCAACTTCTAGGGTAGTGGTTCTCAAAGTGCTGCCCCAGACCAGCAGGGCCAGTATCGACCGGGAACTTGTTGGAAATGTAACTACTTGGGCCCCACGCCCTGATCTATAGAATCAGAAACGCTGGGGATATGGCCCAGCAACCTGTGTTTTCACAAGCCTTCTGGCTGGTTCTGGAGGCTGCCTGAGTTCGAGAAGCTCTGCCTAGCTCCCAGACTGCTCAAAGGCATCAAGAGCAGAGCACGCTCGCTCCCACCTTCCCTGGTACTCTCAGGCCGTATCTGAGCTATTACGACTCATCTGGCATCTGCAACACTGGCCGGTGTCATAAAAGGTGAGAGAAGCTAGAAAAAGCATGAAGGCTGCTTGGCCCGAGCCTACCAGTGTTATGACCCCATAGAGCTTCTCGACTTTGTCCTTGAGTTCCCGGAAGCAGGAGGACAACCGGTCGTGCAGCGGCTTGAGCTGCTCGGTCAGCTTCTCCCCGTGGATGCGGATCCCTTCTGTCAGCAGAGGCATCTGCGAAGACGGGCACGGCAGGAAGGAAATACGGCTGAAGAGGAGAGACCGCTGGGATTTGGGGGCTGGGTATGGGGGGGGTGGGGGTGACAACACACAGCGCCCTCCAGTGAGGCCACTTCTCGGCTCAGGGCTTGTGGACTGGACGGACTCTGGTCAACGATGCGGAGAAACACGCACACCAAAGCTGCAGCCGGCCCTCGACCGTGCGAGGGCCGGGGGCAAACCCGACGGAGCCCCGGGCACCCTGCGGGTGAGCGACCGACGGCTTTAAGCCTTAGGCTGAGTCGGATGGCTGCATTTTCTACCGACCTCCACTGAGGTCGTGAGAGAGAGAAAAAAACAAGGCCGACATCTCTCGGCTAGAAACACAGGCCAGGAACCCAATGGATGGACTTTCATTCCAGCTCTCAGGAGGCCCCGGTCAGCCCCGTGCAGTTTAATCAGACGCCACTCCTGAGTCACTTTGCCAAACAAACAAATGCGTGACGTGGGCTTGCAGACTGAAGCCCAGAGGAACACGATGGAGTCCCGCACGCACCCTGGCCGGCCGCCCCGCACCGCCCCAGTACCTGCAATGCTATCAGCCTCTTCAGCAGCTCGACCTTCTCTTGGTCTTCAGGGTGCTCCTGCAAGTACTTCTCTGTAAAGAAAGCCTAAAAGCAGAGGATGTGCCAGTATTAATTACAATTAATTAGTGTTAATTAATTATACTAAATTATACTAATTAATTAGTATTAATTAGAATTAACTAGAACACATTTCTATTTGTGTATGTGACCCTAAAAAGGTGAGGGGTGAAAGCCTGGAAGGGTGAAAAATGTCTTGTGTTCTGATAAACCAGGATTGTCCAACTAAAAATTGATTCCTCTCCTGGGGTAGCCCTTATACCAGAGTAGACAATTTTAAAAAGTATGTGCTACTCTGCAGGCTTTCTGGAATCATGCAAATTGCTACAAGGTTACATTCTCAATAGTCAACACACACACACACACACACTCACTAATCAAATAAGAAAAGGCCAAATGCCAGTTGGTTAATAATTGAATTAAGGTTACTAATTAAATTAAGCACATAGATATTACGGGGGAAGGAGCAAAAAGTTAACACGCAGAAGTAGCAGCTGATGGTTTTCCTGCTCCTTCCTGTGATAAGGGCCGCATCACATTTTCCCCTATCTCAAGTGAATATTAACATCTGGACTTTCCCGCTAATCACCCATCCAAAGGTAATTTCGAAAACAAAATGAGGCATAGATTTGAAGGCATTTTAAAAATAGGAAATGCTGGCTGCCCTTATCATTGTATGTCAGGACCATGTTCATCAATAAACATTCATGGCCCCTCCAGCTAAGGCCCTAGCATAGGGAAATAAAAACCAAACTCAAACTCCAAACACAGGCCTTCCATAGGAGACCACTTGGAAGACAGAATTCATTAGGAATGAGAAAAAGAAGTTTGCAACAAACAGTTCCAACAGAGTCTAAGATGGGAGTCACACGTTTCCTCCGTGGACCTTAACCTTCTTCCAGGAGTGCTTTCAAAGACCAGCCTTCAAATTCCCCTTCACTCTTCTGCCTCACCGCAGTGAAAGGCAAAGCCCCATCGTATGAAACCCAAAACTCCCGAAACTGCTGCAGAATACAATCAGAAAAGTAACTGCCTGTGACTTTACTTGGAAATAGGCCTTGCTGATGGAGTAGGATGAACCCTTACTCCAATTATGACTGCTGTCCTTACAAAAAGGGGAAATTTGGAGACTGGCAATGTGCACACTGGGAGAACACCAGGTGAAAAGACGCGAGGAGGGCCGGGCGCGGTGGCTCACGCCTGTCATCCTAGCACTCTGGAGGCCGAGGCGGGAGGATCGCTTGAGCTCAGGAGTTTAAGACCAGCCTGACCAAGAGCGAGACCCCTTCTCTACTAAAAATAGAAAAATTAGCCGGTGGTGGCGCATGCCTGTAGTCCCGGCTACTCGGGAGGCTGAGGCGGGAGGATCTTGTGAGCCCGGGAGGTTGAGGTTGCAGTGAGCTGGGCTGACGCCACTGTACCCTAGCTTGGGCGACAAGGTGAGACTCTGTCTCAAAAAAATAAAAGGGATCCGAGGAGAAGATGGCCACCTGCTGGACAAGGAACACCAAGGCTTTCCAGCAAACCACCTAGAAGCTAGCGAGGCACAGGCACCTGGACAGAACCAAGATTCTCCCCTTAGAAAGAACCAACACTGTGACATCTTGATTCTGTATTTCTTGCCTCCAGAACTGTGAAACGACAAATTTCTGTTGCTACAGCAGCCTTAACAAAGTAACAAAAGAGAGACTAAAAACATACGCAGTCCAAGTATAATGAAAAAAGGAAGCATGAACAATACAACCACATAGCAGCTCATTCGAGCCACCATCCCATCCAGAGGGAGGGTCAACATAAACGAAAAAGTAGTATTTACTCACGTTGCTATCCACTTTTACCTTTCAATATACGAGCAGTTTAGATATTTGGAAGTTAAAACAATTTTTTGATAAATGATAAAACCGCACTGAAATTCCCAAAGCACTGGCTGGTTCCATCAGGGAACATCAGAGCAGAGTGCCCCGAAATTCATCTTTCTAGCAGAGTTTTGCCTCATAACAGAAAAGGCTGATGAATCACAGCACACAGCTCCAGTGTTCTTATAACTTAGGGGACGAATGAAGAGTCACCTTTAAATAGGTCACCTACGTCAAGTGTGCAATGATGGGTTTTTCTCAATTGATCGCAATAGGTCACAGTGATGAATGAGTTTGCCTTCTTCTTCTGTTTAGAAATGTACAAAGTCATACATATTACTTAATTAAAAGTATAAATTAGTGTTTTAAGCCAACGGTCCCGAAAATTATGTGTTTATATATCCTTGCTTTTTCTCCCCCATTTTAATTAGAAGACTGTCACATTGGGAAAACTTCATATGAAATTATATATTATTCACAGATAACGGCATATATAAATCTGTGACTTAGGGGCATTCCGTAAAAATTAATACTTGGGAAAAATACATGAAAATCAGTACCAGAGAGTGTATATGAAAAAGTACACACTAAATAAAGCATCATAGCATTTAAAAAGTATTGCAGTCATGTTTTGGATCCTATTTTTGCATTGACTTCCATTGTAACACTGGGTATTGTTATTATTGAAACCTAACATGGGCAAACTGGGATTTCCCTCTGGCACTGAGTCTTTCCCAGCTGCTGAGTATAGTAAGACCAGAAAAGGCTAAAAGATCAAAGGAAAAACAGAAGAACGAAGATTACTCCAGCAGCAGCCACAGAGCATCGGTGGCACCACCCACGAGGAACATTTCATTGACACATTCTGCTCCATGCAGACAGATGGAGGCAGGAAGAAACTGACGCTGGTGAAGCCTAACTCCATGCAAGCACTGTATGATGGTCCCTATGTACAGGAGGCCTCCCTTAACCCTCCAGTCAATCCCGTGAGTTAGGTAATTTCCTCACTTTACAGATATGTGGAGCTCAGAGAGGTGAAGTGTGTTGCCCAAGAGCACACAGCAGGCAACAGGAAGCCAGAATCATGTCCTGGGGGAGACTGACCACAAAGCCCCTGTTCTTCCCAGGGCACACCAGAGCGCCAGCCCACTTAGCACTCACTCTTCCCAGCTGACCCCTTTCTTTTCACCCACTCTCCAGGAGACTCCACAGGGGTTTCCTTGCCAAGTGTTGCTCCGTATTCAATAACAAGGCTCTAGAAATGTTTAGCTACTGAACACATACCGTAACAATGAAGACGCATGGCTCTGTGAATCGTACTTAACACACACTGGATGCGTCACCTGCATTTCAGATGGTGCTACATCCACACCCTATGCAAGGGATTCAGCTGTGCTGAGTACTCTGTTTATGTCCGTTCAGAATAACAGGTAGACAACTTAGCTGAGCTAATTGTAGACGCAGGGCCACCATGAGTCCATACAGCCCATGGCACACCACGTCAGGGGAGGGGGTTGCTAGAAGCTAATTCTGAAGTGAGTGGCTCTGCCTTCCCCAGAGCTGCTGCTTCCCTTCCGGAGCACCCTGGTTCTGGGCCCACGTGTTCGCTTTACACCTCTCAAGGGGTAGAGGCAGTGGGAGAGAGGACAGCAGGTGAAGTGACCAGAGGCACAGTGGGATGCTTCAGGGAGGGTTTACTAGGCTGTGGTCTGCACCCCTGGCTGTGAGAGGTGTGAGGTCAGGGCCAATCTTTTCATTAACTCCATGTGCCTGTTCGTACAGACAGGAGGGAGAACATCTCTCAGAGAAGTTGCAGGAAACGATTCACCAGAGGCACAATGGCCCCAAGTGGGGTCCCGGGGCCCAGCCCACCTTCTCGTAGTTGGAGAACCCCCCCATGACGGCAGGGTCCACGATGCCGCTGAGCAGCATGGACAGCGGGTGCACCGAGAGCGAGCGGTCCCAGGCGTGCTGCTGCACGCAGTTGCTGATCCTCTCGTTGGTCAGCTCCATGGTCTCGATGGCGTTCTCCAGGGGGCTGATCTCCTCCTGCGTGACAGAGCGCACGGGGGAGAAGGACGTTCGTCAGCTCCAAGCAGAGAAAGAAAAAAAGGTTTAACCAGTCCCCTCAAGAGTCGTGACACGCCCGTAAGTTACACAAGAGGGAAGTGTTGCTGCTCAAGGTCACGCATGTTGGGATTCCACAGCTTTCTGACACGGTGGTAAGATGCAAAATAAGCCATTTAAAATCCTCCTTAGGAAGCAGAATGAGGACTTAAAAATTGGAGCTATGGGAAGGAATATGCCTCGGGGCAGAGTGGCTACAGAAATCCCGAGTAGAAAAAAACTGGAGCTGTGGTAGGGATTATTTCTTAGACAAGGCTTCGCTGGTGACTTGTGAGGTCAGTGAACGGCAGACATCAGATCTGAGACGCTTCTGCACAGCCAAGAATGTCCACGGGCAGGACGTCTGATGCTTCCTCGTGAGAAAAAGCAAGTGACGCCGGAAGCCAAGGATTCGGACCACACGTAATTAACCTCGGCAAGGATCCTGTGCTTAACACAGGTCAGAAATAACAGGATGTGTGAGATTGTTCTGGCTGAATTTTGGATGAAAATGAAGTAAGATGCAGCACAGATTCAGAAAGAGTCCTTCCTACGGAAATGCCTTCAAAGCCAGCTTTCGAGAAGAACCATCCGTTTTACCCATCACCAGCGAGCTGACCTCCTACTCCAGACTCGACTCCAAGCCTCTGTCCAAAAATCACATCCACGCTTGAAGAACGATGATTTATGACCCATCAGACTTCAGTTCAAATTTGTCCCAGAAATATTTCTTGGACACCTGCTTTATGCTAAGTACCAGGACACGCACCACAGTTACAAAAGTGATTAAGATGCGCTTCACGGCTGGGAGGAGCTTGCTGTTTTAGGGGGGTCTCAAGACATGTAAACGTGGTAGGTTAGAAACATGCCCGGGGTGCAACAGGACACAGACACGGGCCCTCTAACCCAGCCTGGGTGTTCCAGAGATGGCTTCATGGAGAAGGCAGTGCCTAAACTGAATCTTATGGGAGTCAGTGAGGTTCAGGAGTGGCGAGTGGACGTTTTAGGCAGAGGAGATGATCCAAGGTCATGGAAGACTGAAACAGCATGGAGTGAGTAGTTTTGTTCCAACGGATTCCCTAGGAGGTGAGGGGTAGAGCCGGGTCGTTAAGGCCTTATGTGCGTGCAGTAAGGAGTATGGGCTTTATACTCCAGCCCCGGGCAGCCCACGGAGGGCTCTAAGCATGAGAATGAATGAAATGGTCAGGTTTACTCAATTGGATTCGCACAGAGGCGGTTAGGAAAGTGGACCAAGGCAGGGAGGCCAATTAGGAGGCTGGAAATAAAATAGATTTAATAAATATCGAAAAGGTAGAATGAGCAGCTTCTGGGAAAGATGAAGAGGGAGGAGTCTGGGGTGACCGGTGATGTGATTAGCTGAGAATAAAAGAAGAGAAAGGGCTTTGGGAGAGAAGATGGAACTGGCCTCCAAAGAGGCATTCCAAACATGCTTCTGCGGCTGGCAGGATCAGGGAGGAGACAACACTCCTCCGTCACAAAAGAGTCATTCACTGTGAGTAACCTTTAGGGCTGGTGTTGTAACATCAGTTTTACAAAGGAGCTCTATAATACAAGCATGCCTTTTATTTCTCTTTTGAAAAACAAAGTCGGCCGCAGGAGGCCGGCCACGCTGGTGCGAACCGCGGAGGGCACCGAACAAAGGCCGCGATTATATTTGCAGACAAAGATTTTTTCTCAGCTCCCATTTCAAATGACTCACCGTGGAAATCTGTTTGACTTCGAACCACTTGAGAATCCCAGGAAAGGTATAGGCAGTCGTATACGTGGTCCGTTCAATCCACATGGTCTGGAAGGAAAGCGTGAAATGTTGGTCAGTTCCCAGGCACAGCTGCCAAGCTCCTGGGTTCCGCGATTCCATTCCCAAATGCCTCCTAAGTGAATGGGCCACATTTTCTCGTAAAATTTAAGGATTCTGGATGTTTAAAGCTGAAAGAGATCATCTGCGTGGGACTTCTCACCTTACAGATGGAAGCCTGAGGCCCAGACAGGTGTGACTTGCCCAACGTCCTATTAGCAGCTGGCCCAGGAGCACAGCCCAGTTTCTGGATTTCAAAGTCTAGAATTCTCTATTGAGATGGTAACCTGTTATCTAGGTAATTCGCAGGAGAAGCCTCTAAGCCCAGGGGGTTGCCACTGTTTCTGCTGCCTTTGCTGGCTAGGTGGAGGACCTCCCTTTCGGATGTCCATTTTACCTTGTTTTAGAGGGAAAAATGGGGTGGACTCACAGCAAATTCATTGTCCGGGTCCTTTTCTCCTTTCCGGAACGGCCGGGAATATCTGAACTGCTGCACTTCATTGGCTCTGTAGTAGCTGGAGCAAGACACGGCAATGAGGCTGTAACTTCTCTCTTCGAACGAGCACTCCCTGATCTGACTTCAACAAACCCTGGAATATCCCCGTCCCTGGCTGAGTTGTACCCACTAAGCTGCCTCACCACCAACAGAGTCTCCACACCGAAGGCTGGAGGCAGGGCACGATTTGATTTCGCATCTTACTTTCTTATAATTCAGGAATTGATTTTGCAGCTCACAAATGTAAAAGGCATATGTATTTATATGTATTTACACCCAAATTTGTATAGTTTTACAAAAGTTCTAGCAAGCCCATTAACACTTAGCTTCTCAAGAGAAAGGATGAGACCCTAAGTCACTGGGGCCTAATCCCCTAGGGATGTTTCTGAGTGAAAATACTCAGGGATCTGAAAAACTCAGAGATCTGAAACCTATCAGTGAAATTCCTGATTTCCTTCTGCCTAAACCCCTCCCCCCTACATCCCTTTGAATTACTAAGCTTTTATCTTATACTCAAAACAAAATAGACAGGTCTTCCAAACTGTAACAAATTTAAGGCTTGGGATTTTATGTACTTCTGATAAAGGGTGTGAGAGACACAAAAGTTTTTTTGTTTTTTTTTTTAAGAGAAAGGGTCTTGCTCTGTTGCCCAGGGTGGAGTGCAGTGGCATGATCATAGCTCACTGCAGCCTCAAACTCCTGGCCTCAAGTGACCCTCCTGCCTAAGCCTCCCAAGTAGTTGGGACTGCCAGCAACTACATGCTTAGCTAATGTGTGAAAAAAAAATTTTTTTTTGTAGAGATGGGATCTTGCTGTGTTGCCCAGGCTGGTCTTGAACTCTTGGCTCAAGCACTGAAATGATCCTCCCACCTCAGCCTCCCAACGTGCTGGGATTACAGGTGTTAAGACTGAGCAACCAGCTATGTTTTTTTTTTTTAAATAAAGACCCACTCACTTTAAGATCTGCTCCGGAACTGGTTTATCCTTGTAGCTGGGCGGCAGGTTCATCACGGGCTTCACAGTGAAGCACTGCATGTCTGAGACGCTTATTAAGGAAAGAAAGAAACTGGGCCATGAAGGTGTCAGGCAGCAGGGCCCCCTGTTCTTCCTGCTTCCCACCAGAAATGCCACTGGCACCAATCACTCCCTTTGACCCGAATGCCAGGACTGCATTGAAAACGGGGACCCGTATGAATCACTGAAATGCCTCATTCAGGGATGAATCCTAGGACATTTCTTTTGGTCAGACACCTGGCAAACATCCTCGCCACAGGAAAACAGGCATCAATGAGATTATCGGCAAATAAGTGGTTAGAAATGGTTCTAAATAATTTCTTTTGGACAAACATCCTCTGAGTGCTAGGGCGACAGGAATTGCTTTTATCTTTCGATATCGTCTGTTTATTGAGTGCCACAGTGGGGCACTGCACTAGGTGTTTTGAAAATGTATCTCTAAAATACACAACATGACAAGATGGATATTATTATTCTCCTTTTTCAGATGAAGAGTATACCCAACACCACCTAACTGGTAAGTGGTGAAGTAAGGCCTTAAAACCAGCTCAGTGATAAGGGCTCCTTCTCTGATGTAACAATCTAGTCTTAGAAACAGCTCTCCCACCATCACCCCCAGTGTGGATACACTGTTTCAAAGTCTGTAACAGAACCCAGAATTCAGAACAACAAGTCTACGTTCTAGTCAAGCTCCCTATCTGGCTACAAAATACAGCCTTTCACGTTCAAGATCGGCTTATTATCTCTCCCCTTTAACGACTTCATAACCACCAGCTAAGGATATTGGGGTCCCAAGTATTTTACATAGAGCGGGAACCCGCATCAGAATGTCTAAAAGGATGGTCTGTGGGCACAGGACACCTCTGTCTGCAAAGAAGGGACTGCAAACCCCTGGCTTCTCTGGGTTAGCTGGGGCTGTTCCAGGGCTGAAGAGCCTCTGGGCCTCCTTTCCCCAGAGCAAGGATGCACTGCTTCGGGGAGGCCTTGATGTCGTTTCCGGGGGGCGTGGTACTGGTCATCTTCTCCGCGTTGGGGAACTGCGTCAGCAGCCTCAGGCTGAAGTCCTCTCGCCTCTCGTACTCCTTCCCCCGGTAGATGAAGATTTTATTCTGCAGGTCAGAGCCAGTATGGGAAATCATTAAACAGGAGGGGTGAACAACAGGCCACTGGAGTTCTGGGCACTGAGGGAGCCACTGTACCCCCCAGCCAGAGTTCAATCCACCGTCACCGAGTTCTCGTTGAGTATGTATTACAGCAACCATAAAAATCTGGCCAGAGCTGTGGTTTATTTGGGGAGTGAAGTCACAGGTGTAAAAAAAAAAAAAAAAATACTCAGCCCAGTGCACCTCATGATGTGGCCCAGGGACCAGGGCCAGTCTGCAAACAGTCTGCTCGGAAAAAAGGGGCTTGCACCCTAATTTAAATCCGCAACATTACCAGGCACGCTGATGTTTTTCACAGCAAGACATTCTCAATGAAAGAAGCGCGTGCATTAATTTAGAGTCAGGTAAAAACGCTGACAAACCACTGACAAAGATCCGAGAGGCCGTCTGTGCCCCGGCACCCACAGCCATCCGACCCGGCCTCCCACTCCCCCTCTCGCTCACACTTCTCCGGCCCCGTGGCTTTCGGACCTGCTGTTCTCGCGGGCCAGGAGCCTCGTTCAGCCTCTCGACAGCTGCATGGCTTATTCTTTCATTTTGTTCAGGCTTGTGCTCAAGTGTCATTTTCTTACTGAAGTCTTTTCTGGTCGCTCTATTTAAACTCGCACCTCCGCCTCCGACACCTGCCTCTCTGTCCACTCCCTGGAGCCCTTCCCCACCGCAGGCCTGCGCTGTACGAGGCAGTGCAAAAGGCCATCTGACATGCTAAGTACTTCACCGATTTATCTTACTTTTTGAGCTCTCCAAGCTAGAATACAAGCTTGATAACTGCAAGGAGTTTGGTTTGTTCTGGACTCTGCCCCCATGCCTATATTAGAGCAACGTACACAGGGAGAGTTCAGTAAATATTTATGCGATGAATAAATTAATTCCCTCCTTCATAGCTCTGTCCCTCTCCAGGCCTGCTGTCCCAGGAAATAGCTGCACTACCCCTCCCAGGATGCAGGCCAGATACCTAGAACTCGTTCTTGACACCTCCCTCCCTCTTCCTCACCTGAGTAGCCATCAATCATCCAATCCTGGGACTCCATCCCCACCACGCTCGTGTTTCCACTTTTCTCTAAAACCACCGTGACCCCCTGCCAAGTCCAACCTGTCATCTCCTGCCTGAACATCTGCCACGGTCTCTTAGTGGCTTAGCCACACACACCTCCCACCCCCATTTTCCAAACCAAAGCCAGATGACCTTTCCAACACCAAAAATCTGCAGTGGCTCCCCACTGCTCTTGGAGGGCACACAAAACACCCCAGGCAGCCCCAAGGCCCCGCCTGCTCTTCCCACCCTTCCCGCCTCCCCCTGCGGGCTCCCCCCGTGCGGTCTCATTTCCCTCCTCCGCCTGGGGCGCTTTCTCCCAGCCCCTTCCCCCCTTCCACTCCCAGCCGCACCCTTCAGATTGCAGCTAAAGCACAAATTCCCTGGGAAGTCTTTCCTGTCTCTTTTTTAAAAATTAAGGTATAATTTACACACAATAAGATGGACCCCTTTGGTGTAAAATTCTGTGAATTTTGACAAATGCAACCATGACCACAATACAAAAAATAGCCCAGTTTCATCACCACCCCAAATTTCCCCATGCCCCTTCACAGCCCAGCCTCCCCGCCACCTACCAGACAACCACCAACCTGTTGTTTGTCCCGACAGAGAGTGTCACCTGGACAAGAAGGTCATATAAGTGAAATCATAGCGTGTATAACCTTTTAAGTCTAGCTTCCCACCCCTAGCACAGTGCATTTGGGAACCATCCCTGTGGCTGTGTGTATTAGGAGTTCATTCCTTTTTATCAGAGTCCTGCTCTACCTCGCGGGTACGCTGCGGCTTGCTTATCCCTTCTCTCAGTCGAGCAGCATCTGGGTTGGATCCAGTCTTCGGTGATTATGATTAAAGCTGCTACAAGGTGTCATGAGCATTCCCGTACAATCTTTGTGAAAAGATAGGCTTTTATTTCACTTGGGTAAATGCCCCCTGGCTGCAGATACTTAAAGCACAGGATACCTTTTTTGGTTACAGTCTCAATTTCACACCCATGTGTTACTAACGTCTCCCCCAGTCAGTTGTAAAACCCACGAGGGTGGAGACCACATCTGAGTGTAATCAGCAGGACATTTCTAACGCCTCGTCTGTGCTTGGCACAGAGCAGACACTCAGTAAATATTGACTGAGTGAACAAATGAATTGTCTCCGCCTTAAGTGCTGCTAAGAATGTAAATTGCTTCCTTTTATCACTTTTTCTTTTCTTTTTTTTACGTTAGGGGAAGCAGATGGATAATATCTGTTCAAGCAAAGCTCAGCTCTAGAAGAGGCTTCCTTTTTGTAGAAGGTAAGAGTTTTGGATTTTGAAACTGTAAAATCAGTATCCCGTTACAGACAATTTCGAGATGGAAGAAAAATACCATCATCCTCGTCACTAGTAGAGCAACAAACATGTTTTTATTTTGGGGAAACTCTCGCGGTCTTGTTCTTGGGATACTTGTTTTCAAACTGGCCATGGCTGGAAATACAATAACCAACTAAAAGTCAGTCCACGTTTTTCCCCAGCCTGACCCGCAGCTGCTGGCGAGCAGAGGGAATGGTTCTGTTTTTCCCCTTTTTCGTTCCCCCACCTGGGGAGGGTCATTTCACAAAAGACCTGGCAGCGCACCAGGGGTGTCCGGGGGTGTGGGGTGAAGGGGCAGCCGCTCAGGAAGTGGGTTCCCTCCCCGACCTCCCACAGCGAGAAGACGGGTCGGCAGCTGCTAACACACTGTTGTCCATCTGGGAAAGAAATGAGCATCCTCCCTCCTTCACGCTGCCCGGCCTAATGGCCTTGGGGACCACCCTCAGGCTGCTTACCCGTAGGAAAGAAGGGAAGCCCTGGCCGTAGTATCCAACAGCAAAGTACTCGGGCTGCGGCCTCATTGCCTTAATGATGTTCTCATAAAACGAGGCTCTTTTTTTCTGGAAAACAAAACAGGACATTCCACTGGGAGGTTACAAGGACACTGTGGCGGGCGGGGGGGAGATCACACTGCTCTGCTGTTTCCCATGGAACACGGAGAAACGAAAGGTCTCTGGGAAACCTCATATGGGCGAGAGCGTTATCCCGTTCTTGGATCAGAGGCTGTGGACCTGGGGTGCAGGAACACGCCCTGGAGGGCCCCGGATCCCTGAGGCCGTGTGCAGAAGCACGTGCACAAGCTCACTCTTCCGCGTGGGGAGGCAGGGTGCAGCTTCCAGCAGTTTCTCGAAGGGGGGGGGTCAGGACCTCTGAAAGGTTAGCTGCACTTAAGGAGACACACGGGAGAAGACGATAGAGAACGTTCCAGTTTGTGCGGCGGTTTGCATTCAAGTCTTTGGTTCAGTTGTAAGTGCCCAGAAGGTGGTGGCGACGTTCTGGTTTTCAGTATCTGGTACCACCTCTATCTTTAATCCTTCGCAAGGGGAGTGGCTTCCCAGCTCAGGCTCGCAGAGAAAGCAAGGTAGGTAGGTAGCCGGACCCAGGGGATTTGGGGGAGGTCCTTAACCTCCCCCCCACCATGGTTAGCATGCCTGTTTTACTGCTCTTTCTAGGTGACGGTCGCTGTTAGACCGGTAACATGTGACATTACTCACATCTCAGTGCAAGTCAGTTGACAAAAGATGTCAATATTTTTGCACGTGTTGGCAGGAGCTGGTACAGCACAGTGGTACATTTTTTATTAACACAAGGTGATCTTGATAAACAGCTCCTCAAAATAAATTATTATTCCATGACAACAGGTGACCTGACCTTTCGTAACTGGTTTGCTAAAAATTATCAAATGCAATATTGTGTTTGCTATTTTTGTTTTGCTTTGTTGACGGGCTGGGAGTATGGAAGGTCCACTGAAAGATCTTCCAACTGGCACCCGGAAGGAAGAGAGAGCTGCAGACGGGGGTCCCCGAAAGGTGTGCAGAGGAAAGCAGCTCCAAGTCACTGTCATCTGAGGCTCAGTGTCTACCGCCCTTTGGAGGCAACCCTGCCTGCCCCACGGACCCAGAGCCTTCCACGAAAGATAATCTGGACAAATAATGATCCAAGCTTTCAGACCACATTATTTTTCATTTTTATTTCCAGTAAGGTTTACTTTTCCATTGTAAAGAACACCATCCTTCCCGACTTGCTTCAACTTACAAAAACATCTTAGTGAACGCTAACTTCAGCAGCCCCGTTGGAGACCTAACATATTTGAGCCCGACTCACCAGGAGATTGCCAAGGCCCTCGTAGTCAAACACTTTGCTCTCGTATGTCTCAGCCAACTCCTTGCTCAGTTTGATTGCCTTCTCCCACATCTTCAGGAAAAGAAAAGTTGGGTTAAACGTGGAGAAACAAAGCAGTCATTGATCCAGCTGCAAAAGCCATGGGAGAGTCACCGGGAATGAGCGGGCAGGTGGGCCGAGTTTCTGCAGATCTGCCCAACCTGCTTCATCCCTTGGATCAACTAAACCTTTCTTTCCTGACATCATAAAGATCGTGGATCTTGGCTGCCTTCCACCTTCAGTGAGTCTGTCTGTAAGAACATGAACAATACCACGTGCGTGTCCCCAGACAAAGGAAGATTGAGTTGAAAGGGCAAGGCACGGACGACAACTGAAAGGAGAGAAGAACCATTTCCAAAGCCCAGGTTCTGAGAGCGTGAGAGTCTTGCTGGAGGAGGAAGGAAGCTTCTATGGGACTCTGGTTCTGGGGTGTGTGCATGTGTTTGCGGGTAGGTTGTTTGCGGGGGCACGGAAAAGATGCTAACAGTACTGTTGCATAGGATTTGGCAAACTGCAGTTTTCATATAGGGCACTGATGTCTTTACTTAGTGGATGGGAGTTTTAGGAAATGCCTTAGAGCGTTAAGGACCGCGTGAGTTACAGGCTAATGCACGCATCCGGTGTCTGAGGCCAGCATCCCAGATCGAGCCTTCTAATCATTTCTGTATTTCATGAAATGCCTCTTACATGGGTGTTATTCAAACTGCAGTATCTGCTCACTTCCTGCTTCGTTCTTATAAACAAAGTGCTATATCCCAGCCTCTCTGGCTGCTGAAGGAATGTACGCGCAGTCCACAATTGTGAAACACTCTAAAATTAAACCTCATAAAGTCATCATTTGTCAAATTTGCCCTCCCTGAAGTTGCAGGGCTGGGTCACCGAAAAGGCTCTGAGATGTGCCATCTGGAAACCATTCTAGATCAGCGGGACGTGGTACAGGGAGCCAGTCGCCACCACCAGTGAAATCCAGCGACGTGGCCTTCCCGAGTCCCCTCTTCTCTTCCTCAAATGCTAAGTTACATAAGAGACAGGAAGACTGTCTAGCACAGTGGTTCCCAAAGTGTGTTCTCTGGCTCCTGGCAGTCCTCAAGGCTCTTTCAGGGGTCGATGAGGTCAAAACTATCTTCCTAATAACATTATTATTGTCTTTTTTTCACACTCTCTCATGAATATACATGAGTCTACATGATGTGTGACATCACAGTGAAACAGATACAGAAGCAAATTATAGAATCCCGCTGTCTTTTATTAACCCAGACATTAAAGAATTTTGCAAAAATAATACCACTCATATCACTAATTCTTTGATATAGTGATTTTTCATAAATATATATGATTCATATTAACAGGTAATAAATAGGTTTATTACTGAACAAGTAAATACTTAAAATTTTTTATGCTTTAATTTCTAAGAGTATAAATATTAACAGATATAACCCACATGAACAAAAGTGGTTTGGGGTCCTCAATAATTTTTAAGAGGGTTAAAGTTTGCAGAGACCAAAAAGTCTGAGCTTCACTTACTATATGGGCCTCAAGTTCCTCACCTGTAGAGATATTATCTACCTAATAGGGTTATAGGAAAAATAATTAGAGGAAAAATCTAAAAACCATCCTAAACAGTTTAGCACTAAATAGACGATGGCAATTTTGTCTTGATGATTATTTGGCTTATTTGTTTACTTAGTAATTTAACTAACAGGTTCCACTGATAGAACAAATTTGGTGGCTGGAAGTGGGCCATCCACTTGAACCATCCAGGCATCCCAAACAGGATAAACCCAGGATCTGTTTTGTTTGGATACCACACAGCATTTTTCTTTCTTTCTCCCCCAATCCCTTCTCTCTATATATTTTTTTCATTTTTAATTTAAAAGGTCTTTCAGCTGGACATGCCTTCTCCAGTTGATCACAGACTCCATGACTCCCTGACATAGATCCTACATTTATTCTGTCTTCCTGCCCCGGTGGTTGTCCACAGCCTGTGGTGTCAGGCAGGGGATGTGGGTCTGGTGTGCACCACGGGTTCACGAACATTATCTGCACAAGGCAGAGAAGCTGATGGGCCCAGCAACAATTAACAGGTAAAACTGTGGTTTTGGAGAACGGGGCTCTGGGCTGCCCCTTCTACTCAGCACTGGGGTAAGTCTGCGTAAGATGTATGATCCGTATTGCCCTTCACACTTTAATTCATGTTCTCTCCTATTAAAAATATCAGAATTCAAAGACACACAGGGGATAATAAAGAGTAGGTCACAAGTTATTGTATAAAAAAAGAATTCATATGTCTTTGACCTCAGTTCTAGGCAGGGAGCTTCTAAACCCTCGGAATTTCCCAAGCAATAGGAATATCTTTATTCCTGGTGGGTCCCCAAGACCACACCTGAATCTACGCTAACAATGACTCACAGTGGGCTCCTAGATGGTCTCAGGACAGGGGCTGGCTATGCCAGAAATATTAATACCAACCATGTGATTAGAGGGCTGGGGGTTTGAGCCACATGGTATCAGCCTGACCTTTAGGAAACGGGGGAGGGAGTAGAGATGAAGTGCAATCACAACGAACCAATCAAACACGCCTACACAGTGAAACCCCAATAAAAACTCTGCACACTAAGGCTCAGGCTAGCTTCCTGGTTGGAGAACACATCTATTTTCCAGGAAGATGATGTGCCCCAAGTTCATAGGGAGAAGACACAGAAGCTCTATGTTTGGGATCCTCCCAGACCTTGCCCTGTATGTCTCTTCATTCGGCTGGTCCTGATCTATGTCCTTTATAATAAAACTGTAATCACTAAATGTAGTACTTTACTATGTTCTGTTAGTTGCTCTAGCAAGTTATCAAACTCGAAGGGGTCGTGGGAACCTCCAAAATTTATGGGCAGTCGGTCAGAAGTACAGATGGTCTGGAGACTCTCCAAACTTGTGGCTGGCATCTGCAGTGTGTGCTGTCTTACTGGGGACGGTGCCCTTAACTTGTGTAGTCCGCATTAAGTCCAGGCGGTTAGCATCAAAACTGCGCTGCAATAGTGCAGCCATTTTCCTCCTCCCCCTAGTACAAAAACAACCAGTACTCACTTTGCCTTTGTCAAAATATGATATGATTTCTTGATACAGCTTCTCTTTAAGCTCCTGCTGGGTATAAACATAGTAACTGTCCCTCTGAAGCAAATGGGGCACACAGGGCTTGTCAGACCACTAAAATCAAAAGAAAGCAACAAAAGGGGTTAATGCAACAAATCAATTAAACAGATCAGTGCAACAAATATTCAGCCAAAAAATAAAAATAAAAAAAACATTTATATGTATATTTGACTCATCCACATGTTATGTTAGATTCTTTATTAAACACAAAAATCACATATACACACATATACTCAAGCAAGCTCCAAAACAAGTCTCATGCCAAATGGACAAACACTTGTGTCATTCCCACGTCAGGAATGAAGTGAGCTTGCCAACCAACATGATTGTTGTTGTACTGAAGGCATCATTAACACAACCAGATAAAAGAAACAAATTAGGAGTATAAACATGGATAACAAAAGATAAAACCAGCACAATTTGCAAGCATTATGGTTGTATTCCTCACAATACAAGGAGGTCAACTGAAAAACTACCATACACACAATAAAAGTTGTAGCAGGGTAAAAAAAATTAATATATTTGGAAATAAACAGATTTCAGATACATAGGAAATAACCATACAGAAGATAATAGAAGAACCAAACAAAAATAAATCCAAAAAGATAAGATTTCTAACAGCGACATCACAAGGAATACGCAAGACTTATATGCAGAAAACTCGAACACACCATTGAAGGGCACAAAAGCAGATGTGAACAAATGGAAAGTCATATCATGCTTTTGGGTAAGAAAACTCTATTTCATAAACATGTAAACTCTCACTAAATTAATTTTTAAATTTCATGACTCCAAAGTCCATATGGGAAAATAAACAAAAAGGAATAGGTAGGAAAACTCTGAAAAAGAAGAGCAATCGAGAGTAACTACCAGAAAATAAAACATACTATAAAGAACTAATAATTAAAATAGTGTGGTACTGGTACCTGAATAGACAGAGACCCACGCAAAAGCATATATAATCTAGAAAGAGACCTCCCAATGCAGGAATTTAGTACAATACAGATGGGATCTTCTACCAGCAAGGAAAATCTGAACTACACTTAACAAGTGGCATCTGTACTCAATAGCACTCTGGGGAGAAAAGCTACATCCACATCTCGTACCTTACACTGGGATAGGACAGTTTAATTTTCTGAGCAGCCCAAATGCAAAGACCTACAGTTCTAGACAGCAGGGTTGCTTTCTGGCCACTCTACGGTGAAATCCACAGTCACCAAGCCTCACCCCTAGCCCAGACACAATAAGCTATTTTTGTGCCCTAATCTTAACTATGAATTGTGAATTTCCTGTGGGAATTGGTGAGGCAGGAGACTCCTGTGTTTAATTAGTAGCTTAGAACGATGCATGTGCATTACTTTTGTATGAAATAAAAATTAAATTGTAGAAAAGAATTAATTGCCAGAGATAGGGATGGAGGCAGAGAGATCTAAGAGGAGGCTGCTGGAGCACTCAAGGTGAGAGATGCCGGTGCCGTGGACTGGGATGGCGGCAAGGGGGATGGGAGAAGTGGGTAGGTCAGGGGCACAGTGTGGACACAGGGGCCACGCTTCTTGCTCGTGGAGAAAGTGGGAGGCGGTGAATAAAACAGAAGGATCAAAGAAGACTACAAGCTTGTCTGAGCCAGGTAGATGGTGGTGTTTAGTGACAGGACAGGAAAAGGGAGGCAGGATGGGTTGGGAAGTGGCAGGAGTAGGACATAGATTCCTGTCACCAATATGTTATGTTTGAGCTGTCTATTAGTCATTCAAACATCAGTGTTGAAAGAACCATTTATACATGCATCCAAAGTTAGAGGAGGAAGTCAGGGGTAGACATAATTATTTGAGATTCATGATGTACAGATGTACATAACCCATGCCAAAGCATCATGTTAGCTAAGGAGAGAGTACAAAAGGAAAGGACGTCTTTGGTACTATATCCACTTACAACTCATCTCTCTGCAGTTTTACAGATCTTTTCATACATGAATCCATGTGTGTTTTATTTCTTCAATTAGAATGTCAATGACCAGAGACCTTTAAGCTGTCCTCTGCATCTAAGGATTTTTTCAATAAAAGATAACCAACATTTTCCCCCGATCTTGATCTGAAAATTAGCTGTGCCTATTTAGAAGGCATAAAAATATTCTCAGATAGAAGGATATCCCTGGAGTAAGGCTCTTTCTCGTCAAAATCATGAAGTGGATACAATTTGGTCCTAAAGGACCGAACAGGGGACACACCACGTGTGCCCTTCCACCCCGTGGAAACAAGCTGCCCGGCCCGCTTACCTGCAGAAGCTCGGCGTGCAGGAGAAGCGTGCAGGCAGCTTCCGTGTAGTTCTCACAGTCGCGGTGCAGATCGCGAAGCTTGTACAGGTATCTGGGAAGAGCGGGGAGACAGGCATTTATTTTGCTGCTCGAGCGTTCATCCGGCTCTGAAGCCCATTCCACGTCCAGACCCAGCCCGGTCCCCTGCCCACCCCGTACAGGCACACGCTTCCCTGCTCTTAGCCCGAGGAGCCGGTTCCCTCCTAGTTCTTTATTTAATCCCCTGTGCTGCCTCCTGCCTCTGCGTCTTTTCTTTTCCATCTAGTCTACTTTCTACTCTCCCTTTAAGGCGCTGGTGTCTACTTTCCTTCTTCTTTTAGGTCTTGGACCCCTCTGGGATGCTGTCGAAGGCCATGGACTCTCTCCCCACGAACATGCGTATTGGTTGTGGACGAGTTTGTTTCATGTTCAGGGGTTCATGGGCTCCAGGCTCAGATTCCTGGATAGGTTTCCACGGCCTCTCCTGAACACCTGGCCAGAAAGCTTCCATCCTCCCCTCAATCCTGACATGACCTCACTTACACCTGCCTTCATGTCGTACCTGTTCGTGTATCGATCTAAAAAGTTTATCCTTTCGGGGAGAACTGAGCACGTCACACACCTTTAGGTGTTTCTCAAAGCAACAAGCAAGGTGCCGGGCTGGGGCACAGTGTTCGTTTATGGAAGGAATAAATCACAAAGCCACGACACAAATAGCAAAAGCAAAAAATTTCCTTCCTTTTACCTTATGTATATGTCCTCTCTCTTCTTTTCTTTATAGAAATTCTGCAAGAAAAAAAAAAAAAACGAGATCACAAAATACCAACATAAATCAAGAGCTGTTGACAAGCTCGCCACGAAAATGGCCAAACCACAACCGTTGCTTTTCAACAGTGTCACTTTTCCAAAGAGTTCCTTGTTTCCCTTTAACGAACACCCACACAAGAAAAGGAAGCGACAGGTTATAAAGAAGCTGAAGAATTTTTTAAAAAACCATACTTCTGAAGGCTGCGAGAAACCTAACGGGATGGATACCAGACCCATGCTCGAGCCACCGCATACACTGTCTTCTCTGGATCTGTATTAAGCAGAGGGAGGCCTGGCAACCTAAACCTCTGAGGTCTGTGGTCCCGGTTAACAATATCGAAAAAGGCAAGACCAAAGAGTTCTGCCATCCCCGAGATGTCATGTGCTAACTCTCTATTCAGGGTGTAGCATTTCTGATGCCTATTCGACTTTGCCTTATAAACCAACCACTTATAAATACAACAGAGAGACAGGTTGAGGACACTCTGCAGAAAACAGAGTTGAATCGAGAGCTTATGTTGCATTTTCCATCCTGTTTCCAGATTTATCCTCCAGGTCTGTGGCCGCTAGTGTCTGAGTCCGAAGCTGAGCCAGGTGTTCCAGCCGGACTCAGCAGGGCACAGACTCCGTGAAGGTGCCCCTGGGTGCCTCCGTGTCTGCGAGATCTGCCTAGAGCCGCGCTGTGGGGTGCAGGGGAGGCCCGACGGTGCCCTCTCGCTAGCCCAGGGGCTTGGCACATACCAGCACGTTCACCGTACAGCTCATGCGGTTCTCCTTGCTCTCGTCATGCATGACGATGGTTCTGTAGTCCAGCAGGTTCTCCAAGAGGCTGCTGACCAGGAACGCGAATACCTCCCCAGAGCTGGAGAGGTACTTATGTTTCCGGCAATGTTCTAGGAGCCTGCAGGGGTGGAGGGAGAGAAGAATGCCTGTGTCCCATGCTGCCATTCCAGCCCCGCTTATGAGCACTGACCACGGTCTCGGGAGCAGGTGGCGCGAGAGTAGACAGCCCGGCGAGCCAGGTCAGCAGACACACGCCCTGCGTGGACACCATCCTAGCCTGGCAGCCCCACTTTGGCTGTACTCTCTACTCAAGTTCTATGTTTTCTTTAGGGCTTAACTCTAGTCCCAACATCACTTAGAATCCCAGCCCACAACGTCCTCCTTTGTCTGTTGGTGTTTTTGTTTTTTTCCAGTCAATATCACAGAAGCGAGAACCCTGCTGTCTGAGGGCTCTAATCCAGCTGAATGAGACCATCTTTCCTCCATCTTTATTCTCCCCACGGCCTGGTACTCGGGACATTTTCTGGGCATTCTAGAAAGCCGTGGACTGACGCCCAGCCTAGAGGAACCGAGGAACCAGATACACCTCTAGACACGTGGCTCTTTAGATGAAAGTGTTATTTGCAGATGAAAATGCAGATTTGTAAACAAGCAAATTGAAGCTAACCTTTTGGTTTGAATCCTCTTGCTTTGGACCCACAAAGAGCAAAGTTCTGGACCTTCTCAGATTAGACCATTAAAGAAAAAAATACTTGGGAAAAGGGAGGAAGAAAGAGAGGAAAATGGGTCCAAAAATGAGTCCAGGCTCTTAAGATTTTTCTTAGACACTAGAGACTTGTTAGATTATATTTTTATGAGTTAGTGATCCAGGAAGAGCCAAGAAAGCAAAGTAGGATCTTTACATGAAAAATCAGCTGTGGGCTTAAAAATAAAAAAAGGACAATTTATCATGTGCAAATAGTGTGTCTGTATATGCGTGCATATAACTTAATTTATTTCCACAGTAGATAAGAAAGTTATAAACTGGGAGGTCTGAAGCTCAAACACAGAAATCTAATGGAAACAGGATAAAAAGTCCACCAAAAAGGTCTTATCATTAAAAATGAAATAAGAAAGACTTTTAGTTTTTCAAAATATAGGCTATTCACCAATTCAATTCCATTTTGAGTATTTGGGATGTTGGTTCCTTAGAAAATCTTAAAAAAAAAAAGAGAGAAAGAAAACAGGTGGAGCCCCTGTCCTCGAGCACAGTATCTAGTCCACAAAACAGGTGAGTCACAAAACGACCGAGGCAAGTGCTCAGCAGGTGACACTGTCGGTCAACACTATCAAAGTCCAGAGGACACGAGAAAGCGACAGCACAGTCAGAACCGAACGATGGGCAGATCTGTAAATAACAACAGTAACAACCGCAAACACCGGGGCAGCCCCCCGTTATTAGGCGTGACCTCTGCCACAGACGCTATGTCAGCACATCGTCTTCTTGGATCCTCCCAACAATGCCAAGAAATGGATGCTATTCTCAGCCACGGGAGAAAACGAGGTGCTGGGCAGGCTGAATCACTGGTCAAAAGCCAAACGCGCAGTGCGTTTGGTGGAAACAGGGTTTGAGGCTCAGTCTCTCCCCGAAGCCAACGCCCTAGTGTTTCCCGCTACTCTCACGCTCTTTGGTGCTGTCTTTCCACACACGCAGAGGAGGACAAACAGGGCGGGAGGGGGACGCGTGAGCGTGGAGGTGGGGAGGAGGTGGTTGAGGTGATGCTCATGGGGCATAAGGTATTTTTACATCCAAAGTGGACCTTGACATTTTTTTTTCCTTTAGATTGTCGCTTTGAAGCCAGAATTAGAGGTGCTAACGCTTTTGTCAAAGTTCAAAAATTCAAACGCTGGGCGAAATGCCACCGTTCCGTACATTTCCTCCTTGCCTCCATCTGCTGTGTTCTCCGGGGCCAGGCCGGCCAGGAAAACACGAGCATTTGACTCACGTCGGATAAACAGTGTCAGCAGCGGATGGTGTGCACCCCATCAGCAGCACCGAGGACCACCGTGGGGGTGACCCCGGTGGAGCTGAGGCTACTCGATCACTCTGCTGGTGCAGCAGAAGCCCCGTTTTCCTCCATTACTAAATGATGCCACAAAGTTGAGGTTTTGTTTCTGAAATACTCACAGTTTTTCCAGAAGAACCTTGTACTGTTCATCTCCTCTGCCCCCTTCTACCTCCTGGTCCAGCTTCGTGATCAACTCGTTCTCAAACTGAAATCAGAGCGAGAAGTTCACAGCACGATGTTGTATCCTTAGAAGAGGATGTGGCCAGTCTTTCTAGATTTGGTCCAAACCCTCTACTGACTTGTGAACTGTTTCCAACAGAGACAGGGGAGTATCACACTTGGAGTCATTCGTGAACAGTGCACAAAGGCCCTATCGAAGCATTCTAAAGCACTCTCATGTTACTCTGTCCTTTGCTTTATATTTATTTTTAAAAAATTATCTAAAACATTACTTTCTGCTATAACCATGCATATAAATATAGCTTAATGATTCTGATTTTCTACTTTATTTTTGTTTCTTGTCTAAGCCTCGGTTAGCAGAGCTTCGTAGCTGCAAAATCTTCCTTTCAAAATTAATGCACTTTGTAGATAAGAAACCTGAGGCATAGAGCAGACACATAAGGAAAGCCACATTCTCAAAGCTGGAGTCATGGTTTAGACCTCAGTCTATGGCATCACTCCCTCAGCTGTACTATAACAGATAATTCTTTTATTTAATTCACTACATTATTCTCTCAGTGACAGTGAAGCAGACAGGATTAAAGTGCATTAAGTTAACTTTCAGTTATCCAGAGACAGAGTTTTGCTTTCAGAAAGACACGTGGCAACAGGATTTCTTCCAGGCTCTGAGCTGGACTATCTGATTATATATCTAATTGCTTCACAAAGTAAAATGTAAAATGAATTTTTAGGTTAACTTTGATTTGTATTATTCGGGCTACTGCTTCTCTATATAGAAAGGAAACAAATGAGAGTTGACTCCGTGTGCATTTCTAGGATGGGAAGGCCCACCACTTCTTACCATATGGAAATTTCCATTGCCACTGAAATTGAACTCACACTGCATCATGTCAAAGAAAATAGGGATTGTGGCTTTCTGGAGCTCTACTTCGGGGGTCAGAGTGACCTCCAGAATGGGACCCACCATGGATGGGATGAATTTGATTTTGTGAGGACCTGAAATGAAAGTAAATGAGGATATTAAAACATCATTTCACCTTTAAGTGTTACACCCTTCCTCACAGGGCCGGTAAGAAAAATTTACGTGGGAAAAAAATTAACCCAATTCAGAAGTAAGTGACTAAATGTTATGTTCTGATAACATGTGGATACAAAAGTAAGAGTTCATTATCAATGTCCCAGTTGAGATGAGGGCGTGAAACCAACAAATCAACTTTCACTTCACAGACAAATAAATCTCAGGATTCTTTGGATTAAAATTAAAAAAAAAAAAAAGAATTCACCGTGGGATGCTTATCACACAGAAGCTGCGCTGGGGCCTGTTCGAGGCTGGACACTCACCCAGGTTATACCACATGTCCCGGATTCGAAAGCCGAGTTCCTTTCTCATGTCCCCGTATCTAGGAAAAGAAGATCAGAAACCAAGAGAAGGATTTGCAGAGGAACTGAGATGTGTATAATACCAACGATGAAAGGTATCAAAACATTCTGTGTCCCCCTGGGTCACCTTTAAGGCAAGCTCACTGTTAAGAGACAAGGTTAATTCCCAAGCAAGCCCCAAACAGAACTGAGTCACACAGAGGACAGGAGACTTCCGTGGCACGAGAAATCAAATGCAAACACTGAACAAAGCTGAGAAGGTGAGATTAACAAACTTACTGAAGGGAGAGAGAAACAGTCTGGTGGCCGTGAAACAAAGAAATAACCAAATAAAATATAAACACTCAGGAAAAGGAAGATGAATGAGGGATGATTTACCCAGTACTGTGCCTGATGTCTAACAAACAGGCTGACTTCATATACTTAATTTTGGTAACATACATCCATTCCAGCGTGTCTTTCAAAGTCCTCACACTGGAAAGCTCTGGACCATGCATTCCCAATGCAGGTGAGATTGTCCACAAAGGGGTGAAAATTGGTCCTTGGGGGCAACAAAACCCTTACAGTTTTTATGTACACAGCATGGATAGGCATATGGTACATCAAATGATACTCGGTGTATCTGTAGTATTAGAATCTCATGGGGGGTATGATGAGCAGAACAGTGTCTAAAAGGCCTCCTTGTCAGAGTTCATAATGAAAAAAAGAGTAGAGAAACACTGGTTTAGACAGTGATTCTTGGGTGGAAGTGAATCAGAACCACCTGGAAATCCCTTAAAGAATACTCATGCTGAGGCAACCCCACCCCACATACCGCAGCAGAGTCTGGGGGGTTGGAAAATCGGAAATGAGGTCAGTCAAAAGATAGTGACATTGCAAATGTTCCCCGGGAACACGCACATGGACCTATACCTCACCCTACAACCACTGCTCTACATTATTCTACTCACACTAATGTTGCCCTGAATATTTTTTTCAAATTCCTCCCTTGAAATGTCTTCTGGAGCCAGCATTTAAAAAAATCACATTTAAAACCTTCTCATAGGATTTCACTTTAGCAAAAATACTTGACCTATTTAATTATTAACTTAATTATTAATATTAGCAAATGCAGTTAAGGTCTCATACATAATAGACACTAAATGATAAAGTACTGTTGATGCTACTTCTACTAAAAATAAGAAAACACCCTTCATTTGTATCTCTATAACCTAAATAGGATTTATTTTCTAAGTTTTGTCTTTGCCCATATTCATATGTATTGTTACATGGGTTGGATTCAGTCCTACTGACCCCAAACCACAATCATTATAATCCTAACTAGCCATTTTATTGGTAAGAGTTGGCATCAACTAACTTCACTCATGGTTGTTTAATCAAAATCAAATCCATCCTTTAAAGAAGTTATATTATGCCAAGATATTCTCAAGAATGAGATCAAGGTATCCATGTTAAAATCAGTATCTCTCCATACTCACCCTTGAGGAAATCTACAAAACATTTTTTACTTTTATCTCTTAAAGCATAGTCATTAAATTTCAGCCTCTTAGCCATCAATCTCAGTTTTTTTAGGGAGGAACCAGAGGTAGAGGAATGCTACATAATTTGTCTAGAATCCCAAACATCCCAGTAAGGGGAACAAAACTAAAGTTTCAAAGTCTTTAAAACAATAAATTTCTCAAGTTGTTTTTTTTAACTACATAGTCTTTGAGTTTCCAGGCTCTCAGATTAACTCTGAAACAGACCTGAGATGAAGGCAAAGGAAAGTTTCCCTAAATTTCTTGCCACTTTTGCACATCATTCCATTTTGAAACTCAGGCCAGGAATCTGGAGGGCATTTTTAGGTTACGTTTGAGTCTTAGCTTCTCTGCTGAAGTGACTGAGAGGCAGAGCAACTGTGCTGAAGGAGTGTAGAGGCAGCACTATGCCTGCAATTTTCAGGAGCTGCCAGCAGAGGGCGCAGCTGCTCCTGGGGATGAGGGTGCTGACAGCTGAGATGCCCCTCCAGGTAGATTTGGTAAAAAACATGGGATTGATGGGAAGAGGATGGGGCCCTGAGAAAAGAGATGTGAACCTGGGGGACTCTGAATTAAGTACTTAACAATCTACCTCACTAACAACATGGGCAGCCACTGAACAGTAATCTTCATGATACCAAAAATATTGCTCTGAATATAAATTTAAAAAATCCTGTTCCCAATCTTAAACAAGGTTAAAAGGACACTTACTTTTTTATAATTTTGCTGCGCTTGGCTTGGGAGAAGGTTTCAAGTTGAAGAGATTCATGGGTGAGAAATGCTACTGCCAAATGGAAGTAATTGTTCCAGAGCTGTTCAGAATTAATTGCGTGGGCAAAAAGAGATGGAAAATTTAACATTAAAAAGGGTCATAATAAAACACTGTCACATGGTGGAAAGTCATTAACCAGGGATTAATGAAAAACAGCAAGACTTCTTTTTCTCAGTTTTTAATTATTCGATCCTGAAAGTTTTGAGACTTAATATCAAGCTTTTTTAAAAAATACAAATGATTTATATTTTTCTTTACTCCTGGGAAAAAGGAAACTGCTGCCAAGAAATGTACCTATTTATAGTAGGTAGTTTGGCAACATGTATCAAAAGTCCTATAATTTTGCCAAACTGTTGAATCAGTAAGTGCTTTTAGGACTTCATCCTAAAAAATAACTATGTCTATTTTAAAATGTTTAAAACAAGGAAAGCCATTATGGTGCTATTTAACATAACACAAAACGGGAACCATCTAAACACTCATAAGAAGAATTTGGTTAAATCAATCATGCGCCAGTCATGTTACAGACTGTGTTCAGCCATTAAAAATGTTGTGAAAATATTTAACATCATGGAAAAGATCACAGGTCATTGAAAAAGTAAATAAAATAGATTAATAGGTTACCAAAGAACTACACAGCTCAATCCCATTTTGTGCTATGCACATATACGTACTAACATATATATTTACATACGTATATATAATTCTCCTCTACTTACGAATCTCCACTTCAAAACTTATACGGATATAAAGACACGTGACACAGAAAAAGCACATCACCAAAAAAAAAAAAAAAAGTACAGTACTCTGGAAGGTAAGCTTTATGAGAGCAAGGACCTCATCTGCCTTCACCAGAGCCTAGAACAGCACCTTCTACATATCAATTCTCTAATATTTGTTGGATGGGTGGATGAACGAATGAATAAAGATAGAGTTTGTGGTCACCTGTTTTGCAATTCCTTTGGACTTTTAAGAAATTGTGCATACCAACTGCTGTTTAGAACCAAACTTATTTGTAGGTAGGAAGGTTATTTGTGTGCCTTTTTCTAACTATGTGTATTTGTGTATACATATACAGAGGAGCACCACCAAAATGTTTACAGTGAAAAGGACTATTTGTACTTTTGATTTTCTTCTTTTTGTTTTGCTATATCTTCTACTATTACTTTTTAACTATTTTTTTGTTGTTTTTTACATGCATTTTACAGACAGAAGGAAAAAAACCTATTTTATTATGTCTGGAGGACAGTGTGACAGGAGTGTGTCCTTTAGGAAATAAGAAAACACAAGAAAACTTGTATCATTTGAAAATGATGACATCTGAGGCGACGTTTTCCAGAGCGGACTAATTCTCTTGCTGGGGCTGAGCACTGCAGGAACGTGTCGGTGAGTCACATCCTTACCTGAAGTTCAAACCTTGCCTGATCCATGAACAATCTCATGAGAACCTCGGCAAACTGATTGATAGCACGGAGAAAAACCCTGGGGGAGGAAAACGCTGGATTAAAAAAGGCAACGTCGTGCCCTTGGAAACATTTTCCCACCTATGTTAAAAACTAAACCGAACTGAACCCGGACTTGGCAACGTCAGACCTTATGATCTATCGACGTCCTTAGAGACCAACAGCAGAGCAGACAAGGGCACATTCAGTTTCTAGAGTTGACTCTAAGAGCCACTCAGGGCTGTATCAGAATGTAGGTAAATGAGGGCAGAGCTGAGTCTACAAAGCAGGCCTCGAGTTTCAGACCAAGGCAAGATGATAGATACTTCCCTTTTAAGCCTAAGGTCTCTGATATGATTTTTTCTCTAGTCCATACATCAGTGGGAAGGGTTTTTCTAATTGGGTATCAGAGTAGAATCACCCAGAATCAGGTATCGTGAAGAGTTAACAATAAGGCTTATGATAATGATTTGATTTAGCTTGTTAAAAATTCTTTTGTTTTTGAGATGAGGTCTTACTCTGTCGCCCATGCTACAGTGCAGTAGTCCAATCATAGCTCATAGCAGCCTCAAACTCCCGGGCTCAAATGATCCTCCCACCTCAGCCTCCCAAGTAGCTGGGATACATGCACACAGCTGGCTTAAGCTCATTAAAAATTCTAAAACTCTTTTAATATAATATATGTTCAGTTCATTTCACTTCTATTCAGCAAATATTTGCTGTGGGCCAGCAACTGCAAGGCACTGGCTTAGGTGCTGTGTTGACAGTTCCTGGTCTTAAGATATTTACAGCTTGGGGTGCGGGGAAATTCACAACATCTAAATCAATCTAACCATGACCCAATATGGAATATGAAAAAAGTTCTATGGGAGAGTTTCAAAGGGGTCTGGGAAATCAAAGGGAGAGAAGATGGCATCCAGGTCATAAAGGCTTCCTCTGGAGGTGACAGTGGAGAAGGACCTTACAGAATGGCTGGAATGCGAACGGCCAGAGATGACGGGAAGGCACTGCAAAAGGAAGATGTGGCGCGAGGCAAAGCAGAGCGCGTGTTCAGGGTGGTGCAGAGGCCAGCTTGGCTGGAGCACAGGTTGTGCACACGGGGAAACAGTGGAAGGTACGTCTAGAAAAGCAGGGTGGGTTCTGGATGTCAGGATGGAGTAGGTCATGTGAAAGCTGATGTTGCTGATTAATGTGAGTGCACGGGGAGACCAGACTAGAGAGTAGAGAGAGGAGAGCAGAGAGCCCACGCTGGAGCACCTGCAGCAGCCTGGGAAATCGAGATCGCGAGCACACACATCGGAATTTTGGAAGCAGGAAGACCCTTGCTTTCCAGATGACGGATCTGAGGGAGGCAGAGACTGAACAGCACTTCCCAAGGTCCACCCAACAGGCTGGAGTATTCAGTCACATGCCGCAGGGGCGGCCACAGCCTGTCTCACCTGCTCTGTGTCATGTTCATGACCATCCAGTCCTTGGCATAGACATTTTTTCCAATCAGATCCTTAAACATGATGAAAGTTTCCATGAGGAAGTCCTGCGGAGACAGAGGAATGGTTGGGGGAAACTGGGTCACGTGCGTGACCTTTCTTCTAGCATGAGCACGAGAAGGACCACGACCTCAGAGTAAGATGTTCCCAGGGCCACAGGAATGGCCCATGTTCCCCATACGGTTTCTAGGCATGACAAAACACTCTCACATCTATCACGTGACTTCATTTTTATGTCATAGGACCCTCCAAGGAAAACAAAAAGAATCGTGCACATTTTACAAATGGTACAACTGAGGATGGGAAAAATTAAACAACTCACTAAGATCACAGAAACCAGGAAGCAGGAGAGCTGGGATGAAAACTCGGAGCATTGGACTCCACATTTACAGCTCTTATCTCTTTAGTCCTCTGCTGTCACATGTCATCTTGATGCATTTAAAAACAGTTCACCAAAAATTGTGAGAAAATGGATACTTTTAACAGATCTGAGTTCAATTCCCCTTTGTTTGGGTTGGAACAGAACGAAAATACTGCAAGAAGCAGAGTCATGATTCTTCCCTACTCCAGGAAGGGTGTCACGTGCAGCCTGGAAAAAGGGTCCTAAGTTGTCCTTATAAAGAGGTGACAACCGTGACGTGTGATGGTGGTAATAACTAACAATGTAAGCTCAGCAAAGAACAGAAAAACCGTCTCCTCTAGTTCAAAGGGGATTGTGAGCAAAAAGTACTTCAGAAATAGAATAATCGGACTAAAAATCAAAGCAAAAGGTTTTGAAAGCATTTTTATTAGTTAGCTAAATTTAGATATTTTCCACTGGGATTCCCAAAATGAAAATGCAGTTCAATTTATCTGGCACTAACCTGCACAGTCCTTAAGTACTCTATGTAGCAGTAAGAACTCTGAGCTTGAGAGGCAGGCGGCCCCGGTTCTATTTCCGATGATATTTTTCTGATACGCTGGTCAGGGCAGTTAACCTCCTGCACGCTGGTGCCCGACACACAGCCACGAGACTGATGCTGGCCAAAGTGTGTGCCACGTGCCGCGACTCACTCAGAAGGCAGCATGACAGCGAAAGGACAGTCTTCGCGGAGGCAAGAGGCCTCGCTGTGCACTGTAGCTCCACCATCAAAGACTGTAAGCTCAGGCAAGTTGCCTGGTTTCTCCAGGCCTTAGTTCCCCCATTGGGATGACGATCCTCTTTCAGCTAGATACCATAGTGGAGGAGCTCACCAGCCCTCCAGCAAGCAGGAGTTACGCCTCTTTTCCTCTTACCTAACAATGAAGCCAAATTGTCAAGAGTCTGAATTTAGAACTTCCCTATTCTACTTGCTTTCTGAAGGAAATCTGAAAATAAAAATCACTAAAATATTTTACTGTTAATTTTATCTTCTATTACAATAACAGTAAAAGTACTCTTATAAATAGCTAGTCTTCATGAGCATTAACTACATGTGACCTTGCACACAGCTACACATTTCCCACGCATGGATTCAACTGATACTCACGTTAACCCTCAAGGTGGTACCATCTTACAGATGAGGAAACTGAGGCTTAGTGAGGTTAAATAGCTTGTCCAGAATTTCAAAGCAGGACGCGAAATACCCAGAATTCAAACCCAGAGCTGGGTGTCCTAAAGCCTGTGCTCTTACCTGACATATCATCTGCAGGTGGATCTCCCCCTTCCCCTCCTCTCATCCTGACCCTCTTGCTCCTCAGTTGTACCACTTGTAAAATGTGAAAATCCGCATACCGCTATGGGTCCTGGGCCATGCTGCCCGCCAGACTGGGGCCTTGGGAAGAGAACCCTGGATTCATGATGGATGCTGACTTTCAGTTATTTTATTTTATTTTTTACCATACATAAGAAATCTTCAGGTTCCCAGGCCCCAATGAAGACAACTTACAATGATGTCCTGTCTGGTTTTGAAAGTGCTGATGTAGTGGGCATAGTGGCCATCCTCCATTTGCCGTAGGATGGCAATCATGCAAGCCACAAAACTCCCCTGGAAGGAGAAAGAAAACAAAAATTCAGGACCCCTTAGACCACTCACCAACAAAAGATTTGAGAGCCATGTTCTTTAGTTTTTCCCACCCAATGAGCTATGCATGGACCCTACCAACTGGAAACACACAGACAGCATTCTAAAGGTCTCAAGGGCCTATTTTTTGTATTTTTGCTCTTGCTCAGTCTGGACTCTCCTGGCCTCAAGCAATCCTCCCGCCTTGGCCTCCCAGAATGCTAGGATTACAGGCGTGAGCCACCGTGCCCAGCTTGGCTAACTTTTCTTATTTTTTTTTTTTAGAGATAGGGTCTTGCTATGTTGCCCCAGCTTCTCTTGAACTCCTGGCCTCAAGCAATCCTCCTGCCTTGGCCTCCCAAGGAACTGGGATTACAGGCATGAGCCACTGTCAGAGAAGCTATTCTTAATCACCATATTTAAATTTGTGACTCCCTCACCCTCACTTCCCTGACGCGGCTCAATTTTTTTCTCCTTAGCACCGGCTGCCTATGCTACGTAGTTTATTTTGTTGTCGCTGTGGCTGTTACTGCTATTAACAGAATGGAAGCTCCTCAAAGGCAGCAGTTTTGGTCTGTTTTGTTCATGGGTACATCTCCAGTGTCCAGAACAGTGCCTGGCTTACAATAGTTTATTAATACGTATTTGTTGAATAAATGAATGCTTTTTCTTTACATCAGCAATTTGAGATAGTTCTTTTCCTACGTTTCCTAGTTGAAATCTAAGCTTATTAAAACATAGCAAGTAAAAGATGCTTCGTTTTAATGGGATGACACCACTTGGTCCTTCAACAGTTACCTCTGGTCTCAATCGTATTAATACTTTTTCTCTGGCATCTATTTAGACATAGCAGGCGGGAAATACGAGGCCTTTCCATAAGCATGCTAGTCACAAGGTCTTTAAATGTTTGCTTGTTTTCCCTTGAACCAAAGGGGCTGGGTGGCTCATGTTGGATCATTTTCCCTCTATAGAAAATCCACGTCATTACCGAGATCTGCACGGGG